>JAHWXV010642978.1:0-17612 GCA_024586415.1 Phrixothrix hirtus
ATCAAGTTCACGAACACCTTAAATTTATCCTTTTTCAAACCTTATGTTATTTTCAATTCTATATTTTAAGTTTTGCTTCGGTCATCAGAACATGTGCGCGATAACGAGGCTCGATACTATAAATTTATAGTACATATGTGTTAATTTAGCTTGAAGTTCTCAACATTTTTCTATTAATTGTATACTTGACTAGTCATTCTGATTATGCAGGCAGTTCTCAAAATTTCATTGAAGTTTTACTATTATGCCTATATTAAAAGATTTTTATGAACTGTACGTTTGATAGATGTTGACTATTGTTTTCTGGAACGAAACTAAACTGATCTTATCCTTACTTTTATTTTTCTTTTCATTGGTGTACTATTGTACCTTAATTTATTTTTCTTTCAGGTTATTTATAAATATTTTTATCGATGATTTTCTTGCATAACCCTAGGTGGGTGAAGCAGAATATCTACGAGTAACTTTAAGCCCAACTTTTATCGCCGAATTAATCTACGACATTTTCACTCTTGTACGTCCAGATTGACACTGGCGTTTTTCAATTACAAGTGTGTGGCGCCCATTTTCTTTCCTTTCTCTAGGCATTTCAGATTGTTTCCTGCGCGAGCTCGTACCAGTTTCGGGACCACCCGGCGCTCGTCTGCACCGAGTCCAGGATCCCTTCCAGCAACATTGGGAGCGAAACTTGCACTTGCCAACCACGATATTTTGCTAGATGGTTATTTCGACCATATTACTTTTGTAAGTAACTACACCCCATTCCCTAGCCTCCGCGGTACTAGGGCCGGCCGGACACATTTCTTTTATTTTTGATGCGAAGCGTGATCCTTCTAGTAAAGGATGTACGCGCTTGTTTATCCAACTTTAACGTGGCACACTACATCCTTTTGAAAGTATTTAGGATCCTAAACGTAGCTGTTACCAAAATTTCATACACAGATTAGAAATATTGGTGGCATAAGATTTTAAAAATTGAATACTTTTGAATCTGATATTAAAAAAGTAGATTTCTTAAACTGTAGCCTGAATCACTATGATACGACTTTAGCTTACTGCAATTAATAAAAATTCTAAGATGATCTCACACACCATCATAGTCACTTACGGATAATTGCCATGCGCCTAATAATACTATTTTCAATTACAGACAGAACATTTAGGTATATTACTAGTATTTTATTAAATTATTATTGTTTTAAAGTCCTTTTGATTATTTGCTAAATATTTTATTTTAATTACACTAAGCTGTTAATTTTTTTCTCCTATTTATTAAATGGTTGTAACAAACAAATAAACCAAAATTATCTAAGACATGAGTAAAATTATATTAAAACAAAGCAAAAGTTCTTAAATATTTAAGCAAAATTGAATGAGGTGTTTCAATTTATAAATAATACTATTTAAAGCTTTTGCGTCTACAGGATGTCCCGGACCTATTCTCCTCTGCAACAACTCCATATAATAAAATGCAATAAAATAAAAAGTGAATTAGTTATATAAAATACCACGAGAAATTTCTAGGAAAGAAAAATAAAAACCTGATCATTACTTTTGAAAATTACAAAAATTAGTGTATATTTTTTTAAAATTTAGGTTTTAGAATTATAGAGTAAAGTTAAAGGACACATTTAATTATTATTCTTTAATTAAGGATCAACTATTAACACTGATCTTGCTTAATCGCTGTTCAAACAAAAAGAAAGACAATTTCATAGAAGTTTCAATATAGACACAAGTATTTTATAAAACCAACGACAACAGTAAAATACTAAATCAATTGCGAAAATATGAACATCTTATATAATTGTGGTCGGACCTTGATAGCACAGTAGAAAATTAATTTGAATTTAAAATTTTCCTGCCTTTAAAACTGAATTTTTCACGTATTTAATTTTCTTTTGTTTACTTTGACATTAAATGAAAATTGATTTCGTGTTTAGTGTGTCATTTATTATTTCCCGTAGTTCTAATTAATTCTTTTTACAAATTTGTATAATTTTAATAAAATCATGATCCTTTAAAAAAGGCTTAAAATATTTATCAGTTATTATTAGATTTCAGATGAGGTTACCGCCATGTAATTTTGGACCATTTAGAAAACAATATTCTAAATGATATTAATCAACAATTTAGTATTTATTTTCAATAAATATTAAAACGCTGTATAATATTTAGTATGAAATTTTAACGGGGCCATGGTTTAATGCCAGAGGCACTGTAATGGTAATACAATTATAATTACGACTCAATCATTTCTGTATGCTTTTATTCCCGGATAACGCGATAACTACTTTTTGTCTATTAATGCTGAAGCTGTCGACAGTTTGAAGATTGAATATGAAATGGGACAATGAGTTAACGCATATGGTGAAATGTGTGCGTGCTGTGTGAATTTTCTCTCCTGAGAGGGCTTTATTGTATATTAGTAAATTAATATTAGCCCCTAAAATTATTTTATTCCATGTTAATGTACTTATCTATTGAATTAAGGTTATCGGTAAAGTACAGATTACATTTAAAAATTAGTTTACCTTTTGCTGGTTGTTTGTTATTAATAGAATGAATAACAAATCAAATTTTAGATGAGCAGCGAACACTTACCACGTTAATAGGTTTATTAATTTTCGAACTTCTTCTTGCTTTTATTATTAGGTGGCGTCAATTTATCTTCAGCATAGTCACACAAAAACTTGGATGACTTTCCAGTTCATTAGCTTAACGCCATTAATAGGTTAATAACTAATCTACTGAGTTTACTTGATGCAAGGGCGACGTGTGCAATCTAATTTCCCAATTAAGGTTAGTTTATTAAGATGGTGCAAACTTCCCTTTAAGGGATATTTGAACACTGCATATTTAGAGCTTGTGCTATTAAATATTCGATCGAAAAAGTTAATGCTAGGTTTGTCGCAGTAACTTACGTTTTACAAACATTCAACCATGTAATTTTTAATAAATAAACACCGAACCGATTGAATATTTGGTAACTGTTTTGATAGTCCACTGCAAAATTTTCGAGCTTTGTAATTTATTAAAAATAGCAACGTTTATTTTATTAAAAGTTAATTTCCTGTTTTATCTGAAATAAGAAGAAAGCGACAGAAAGGAGTGGGATCAGTTAACCTTGACATTGATTGGCTTAAACACAATGCACTTTTATACAGCAACAAAAATGCATGTCTTGTATAGTTATTATTATCAGATTTAAATAAAATGAAATACCATTAATTTCTTATGAACTTTATGTTTACTACAATAATAGTAAAAAACATGGAAAATATTACATATTTGTGATCCAAATTAAATGTGTTGTAGTGTTTAAGTTTGCCATACACTAAAGCACAATGAATTCTAGAAAATTTGACTTATTTTAGATCATTTGCTTGTTCATATGACTTAAATGAACAACTTATCGTAAACTTTTGCTAAACATTATGTATGAGATCGTATTGATAAATAGTTTACCATGACAACAAATATATTTTTTGACGAATTGCCAATTAGCATGATAGTTAACCGATTTCACTATGAGAATTTTTATAAAACATGTTAGATAGAAATCTTAACTTCAATAAGCTAAGGAATTTATACGAATATTATGAATACCTACATTCAGGTATCATTTCACATTATACAACACTATAAAAAATTGAGTTTTCAAATTTAAGAGCTATAGAATGGACATAAATCATGAACAACGTGTTGTTGTGTCTACTCTTGAAAACATTATTACCGTGTACAGTATGATTTTGGAGAATCAAAGAATTGGGCCCAAACGTATAGCTGATACCTTAAACATTTCCCACATCATCATAATGATCTGTAAGTAACAAATTTTTTTGTAAACTGGATCCCAAACGCCTGAATACCGATCACAAATGACTCAAAATGTCAACTTTTCAGATCACATTGTTGTTGTTCTGAATAAGGCCTTTCCAGGAATGAAACATGGATCAACCGCTACGATCCGGAAATAAAAGAACGATGCAAAGAACGGGAAAGTTCCTTGCATCAATCTTTTGGGACAATGACGGCACAATTATGACGTACTACATAGGATAGGGTGAATTATTCCACATTATTAACTAACCTTCGATAAAAATGTATGAATATTTGCTTTTCTTACAGAGAAATGTTACCCTTCATAAGTCCTTGACTCTATTGCAGAAATTTGCGAAATTAGCTTTAATTGATTGACTACCTCTCCCTCCTTATTCGTCAGTTTTAGCCCTGTTAGATGTCACAAGCTAAATTAACAATAACGCACGCGGCAAGTAAAATCGCAAGTGTTCAACCACGGCTGGCAAAGCTACAGTGGAGCGAGGTGTGGTTCATCGATACTTTCGAGGTTGAACAAGGTGAAGATAAAATCAGTAAAAGGTGGGCGCCATTGTTCTCAAGATAATTACTGCTAACAGGTAATGTTCGTGGAAACACCCTGTATGCTGAGATGTTAGGACCTATCTGTGGAGTGGATACAGACATTCCTACGGTACTGCAGATAAGGGACAAAGCTGAAAGAGAGGATGCTAAACTATAGGTGCTCACTATTTATGACGCCTCCGGTATACTGTGGAGTACTAACTTTATTACAGAAGTAGGAGTGAAGCCTCCGGGTATATTACCAATTCTTCAGAAGTGAAAAAAGAGCTACGACAGCGGTGATACCCCCTGTATATCAAAATAGATTATAGGTTGAGTTATTATGGTACAAAAGTTTAGGGTATAGTTTTACTTAGAACCAATAATCAATTAAATAGGGGCAAAATTTGATCACCTTGTATACTGTTACGATTATGATTTTTGAAAATATATGAATGTAAAAATTCTAATCTTAATTTGAAACAAACGTTTATGACTTTTTGTTTGCTAAGAATTACTGGATCGTTCTTTACCTTATTGTACGCGGACTGTATAACTAAGATTATAGGCAAGATTTATATTGGTGAAATGAGAATCATAATTTAGCACAAAAACACATTTATATAATTAACTTTGCACGGGAATACACACATTGTAAAAACAAGTTCAACAATTATTAATTGGTTAAATATGATTTAAATTTTAGGAGCAAAATAAACAGTGGTTAATGGAATCGAGGTTCGCAATAATTTATTTGATAAAATCCAGTTGTCCTATAGCTGGAAGCGATTATTTAAAATTAATTGATAATAAACGAATCTCTATTGCGTTAACGACACTAACCAATATTCAAAAGATGCATAAAACATAAATTTATGTGCTTACCCAGCGTATCATAATTTTTTTTAACAAGCTAACTTAATAAGGTATAAATATTAAGTTCATCAATAATAAATTTTTAACAAATCAAGTTCACAAATTTAGAGTTTCCATATCAAGTATTTTAGCTAAACAATTATGCAAATATTTAGAGTTCGTAATCCATTTGTTTCATACTTACATAAATCGGGCAACAGCGTCCCTTAATTTAATTTACTGGGTTATTCAGCGTCGGTAGCAAATTGTTTAAAGATGCGGGCAGATAGAAAGACAGCCCTTCTTAATCAGATGTAAGAAAAGAACAAAAGGTACACTTACAGGTATAGTAGCTTTGTCTTTATGGAAGACGTTTCCTATTGTTCAATTAGATAAATGACCCTGCGGGTGGATATCAACGAAAATTGTTACTACCTAATTCCGTTGAATTGTTTATCTCAATTAATTTGGAACTTCTATTTCAGCGCCTGAGCTTCGTGGATAGCTTAGAATTTCAATAAGGTCAGTTTTGATGAGCTAAAACGAAGACAAACGGCACTTGCGAACAACTACCGCAGATCACCACCTATCTCATTAGTATCTGATCAATAACTATCATTCTTACTTAATAATGTTTCTTGCGAAAGTCATGGGTATCTTTTCCGAGACCTAAAACTTACGTCATCCCTTGCTTGTGTTAAATTTATTTTATGGTGACATAAATAGTTATTTGATAAGATTTCAATGCTACGTTGTACATCAAGTAACTGTATGCTTATTTCTGTTCTTTACGGATTGAGTCATGGCATTCAATTAACATTGGCGCGTATATGTTTCCACATCGTTTTTAAAATATCTGAAGTAGGATTTGTTACTTTATAATTTTAAATAACTTTACAGATTAAATACTTTTATACTTATTTTCAATATTAAATTTTAATAAAATTTCTAGATAATTATATAAAAACATTATACGACGTGTATTCAACTAGATTCCTATGTTGATTTATTTTACTTTGTAAAATTAACTTTTCAGATACTCTTAATTAATTCTTGCCTTATTAAAATTATTTGAGAAATCAATGTATAAGGTAGTGCATATTTATTACGCAATATTTTATTAAATGTTCTTAAAACACAGCAGGAGCTGACAGATTATTACCGATCTCCAAAACTGAAATACACTCAAAGAGAGGAAGTTCTTATCAAATAAAACAGTTAAATACTATAGAGAAGTAATTTACAGGTCTAAACAATGAAATTTCTTTAAATTTTCAGGAATACTTTATAACCTAAAGTTAAGTAAAGACAAAAAAACAAATAAATTTTAAATCCCTAAATCATTAGGTTAAGTGCACCAGTCAGATCGTGTACTGTCGGAGTGGGATCGGGGTCAGCACAGTATATATCAAAGATCAGAAAGAATAGGCACCAGTCGTTCGGAAGATCGAAGAGCAACACACGCCTGAACAACAAGGTGTGTGGCGTACCTACTCTACCCTAAACCTTGTCAAGCTTCAAAGTTGGTCCAGTAGCAAGAAGTTCTACCTAGCTGTAAAAGGCGAGCTACTGATATTCGTAAAAAATAAGAAAACGAGTTACTAAATCATAACATTTATTTCACCATAGTGTGGCGAAGTCGGCAATCAAATTGCATAACAATAATTATAACAATAACAAAAAATATAACAGTAATTTATATTCCCGAAGGAATGCATACATCAAGCAAATGGTTACTGGAAGTGCCTTTTTGCCGGATTAAGGCCAACACAAAATATAGTAAAAAATGTCAGTAGACATGCTGTTCCTCATGCTAAAACTCCTAAATTAATTATTCGCAAACAGAAGGTTAGTGACTATGCTTCTTTACCGTATTAAAGCTAACACAAAGAAATTTCTTAAATACACCTCGTATACCATTCTAGTTAAAATAGTAACTTCGCCTTTGATGAACATAAATTAGTTCAACGCGTGAATCTAGCGTTATTTGAGTGCGTTGCTATGGTATATTATAATATTCACTGAATGTATAAGTTAACCTTAATAAAACAGATAGGCTGAAGGCTCACTATAAACAGTAATTTTTCTCAAGAAAAAAAGACTATGTTAGTCCATCGAAGCTGAACATTAAATATTAAAGTATGAAGTATTACTAGATAGTGAAAGATTTAACAGACAACGTTACTTTACATAAGGATACACATAATTAAATAATTCCAAATTACTATCTAATAATTGATTAAATCAAATTTATGTAAGAAAAAAATCTTGTAAATGACGTACATCTGAGCTCATTTGTTATTCGTAGATCGACCTGAATTGAAAGCAAATATATGGCGTAGTAGAACAAAAAAACACGGCGATTGTAGATTGCGGTCTCATGCGAAACGACATCCAATATTTACTTACGTAAAATTAACTAGGGGTGGTTTGTCATAGTATACGTAAATTCATAAAGAATATCTTGAGGAATATAAATTAGGATAATTTAAAAAAATCGATATACAAGCGATTGCCATACTGCTATTTTATCGTTGAAAAAACAGGAAAAACAAAGATACGACCTTACTCCAGTATCACATCATTTACGTCGTGGTCCAAATAATGGAGCTGTCTTCAAGGACTTGAAAACAGCGGTAGGTGTACATTTTGGACGGCACCGTTCCAACAAAGAAACAGCTTTCACTTCTTAGCGAAAGCCCCAGCCGTGAACTAATCAAATTCAAAATACAATTACTAATTAAATTAATCAGAGCATACCTGTTATTAACCTATAATGGGATCACATTGAGAAGCAACTATTACATTTGGATAATGACAGTTACCAACGCGTAGAACGAAAAGGTACGCATGCAAAAACCAGACGATAGAAAAAATTTCGATAAATTTTAATTATCACAAATGTTCATAGAATTCTAACAAAGATTTTAAATTTAAATTTAAGGACGTTAGATCGCGATGCTTACTTGCAATAGAATTATTATATACAGTAAATGCTTAATAAATTAAGAATACACAGAAAAATTTCACTTATTCTTCCCTAATAAATTGAAAAATGTGGATACGGAGTCCGTAAGAATAATGTCTTATTGAAACTTAACTAAAAAGAGTATTTTAAATAATTAAACCCTTACAACTTTACGAACGTTATGCTATGTGTTTAAAGTTAAAAAACTAGTTAGTTGAATGACTAAAAATATGTTTTGAAATACAGTAATATTTTTTATGTTAGATTAACCCTAGAACACAAGCATATTGTTGAAAACGTTTTTAATTAATAACGCTTTACGAATTAATTTAAAATATCTTTAAAATAACAATTTTAAAAGAAGCAATATTATTAATTTTGTTTAGGTTTTGAAATAAATTTTAAATAGTCGTGTCTTTACAATCAAGATACCTATAGCTAAAAATGCAAATAAAATCCCCAGTCCCCAGAGGGAAACATTCTAAGTAGAATAACAACCAGTAACGGACGCAAACTGAAAAATTCGCATAACACAAATTTAAATATTTGGATGTTACAGGACATTAAAATATTATCACCAACCTCCCTACTTTCGACTAAATATTATAATGAAATAAATGTTTTCTTCAGTCAGTTCAAGTCAATATATTCTTCGACTACAACTTGACGTGCAATGTAAACAAAGTAACCAGTTCCAATACAGTGCAACAAGAAGTGCAAAAAAATTCGAAAAATAGCCGATTGCATTAAAAATTGACTGCAGTGCATAGCAATCAATATTATGTCTTTACAAGTTTTAAGATTTAATTCAAAAACATCAAAATATTTACCTACCGATGGCACTAGTAGATTAAAGGTAAAGTAAATCCTAATATTCAATTCAAAGCATCCCAGATCAAACGATCAAACAAAGATGAAAACAAACATAGTTCGATTAAAATACGATATAAGGACTCAAGAAACAAACCTTCAATGAAGACGAAATTTTGAAACTGAACTAAAGCGCGAAATCGAAATAATAAATCATAATAGTTTTAGATAATTTCATATTTATTTGCAAAACCCTGCTGTTATATAAGTACAAAGATAACAGATATTTGTTTTTAAATCTAACCTTGAATTAAAGTATTTAAGAGGTTCATTGATGCACGTAAGTTTAAATGAGGAATTTCTACAATTGTGTTATTATTGTATGTTTATAAAGTTCTTTATATTTATTAATACTATTTTAACTGTGCTTGTTTAATTGTATTTATTTATACATATGATATTACCATTTTATAATGCATGTATAAAACGCATTTTTGTTATTGTTTAACAAGGGAATCTTAATTACAAATTAATCCAATTCAAGAGATTTTTAATAATAAATCAAATAAATACTCGAACCAAACAAGTTTCCATATGCTGTACAATCAAAAATATAAATGTTGTTCTATATTTGCGATTAATAAGTAAAGCGTAGCCGCTTACGTACATCTAAAATAAATTGTTAATTAGTTAAAATCTTAATAAGACAAGTATCGACCAACGATATTTCAAACACTACACAAAACTAAAGTATTCGTAAAATATAGCACATCGTTTTCTTCCCTATAAACAAAAGTGTAAATTCATAATTTGAAAATAACTCCTTACTTATTGATAAAACAATTTAGAAACAAAATTGTTATAGTGTATCACAAGTTTTACAAATACTTCTCGGAGTTCATTAAAAAATGGTTTATTGAATTTATTGCAGAAATGGACTCTCATTTATTGCTTTTGTGAAGCGCACAAATTGTTCTCTAAGACGTAGTTGAATTTAGTTTAGTTTCAGGCACTTCTTTGTCCAATAGGTTGCTTATGTTTTCACGAATGAAGTTTTGGAAAAGTTTGAATCTTGAATCTGTTTTCAAGCCATGGTGTTAATCTCTAATAAAAATCAAGCATTTAGCATATTCTCTGAGCTAGCCTTAATCGTTGTCTTGCTCTTTGATTATTAAAAATAATATAACTATTTATGGAAGCCATATTTAACATTCTACAGAAAAGGCAAAGAAGTCATCTTTTAGTTTTTCTTGTTGTACTCATTTTGAGTACATTTGATCGAACGTATCTACTGCTCTCTTTGATTATATGTTTCAATAACTTCTCGTTTTTCTGGAGTTTTTGGAATACTACAACCTTGATGCATAGTTGATATCAACAATACGTTTTTATTTCTGTAAGATACAGTAAATATCTCTTTATCAAAAAAAAAGCTTTCAGGCTCGCGATGTGTAGCATGTAAAGTATTTGGTGAGTTCATACGATAACACACCAAATTATAAATCACTATCGTAAAATTTGTGAAGGTTAGCCTTTTATAGCTAAGAGCTTATATTGCTAGAGATATCATTTATATTTTCAAAAATTTAGATTGACCAGGATGGAATTAATTGTTTTTGCTCTAACTTGCAAAAGACGTAAATTTTCATGATTTGAATATTGTTTTACATAATTTCATTTTTCCTGACCTTGAAATTTAATTTTCATATCTTATTATAAGTGATTTACAATTAGCAGCTCATCACAATTAACTAGCTTTGTAACGGTGCCAGTGGAAACGTAATAATAACGCGAAACCCGATCTAATGGAATTCCGAGAGTTCTACGTGTTTTCGCTATATTGGTGATTCCGGAAGTGTATCAATTAAGACTTAATTAAAGACAAAACAAACTTTAAAAAAGTGTTAAATACTGTGCGCGAGTGTATAATTATAGTTTAATTTGCAAATAAAAAAATTGCTTAATTAAAAGCTGTTATAAAACATGCTATAAGTTAATTAACAAAGATTGTACAACTTGACGCATAAATCACCGTTTACCGTCCGAAATCAATCAAGATTGTTTTGATAATTAATAATAATTAACATAAGCAACAATTTAAAATCATTTAAATATGAATTAATTAGTAAAAACTAATTAAATACTATTGAGTAATATTGAATCAGATTTTGAAAACGAGTTGGTTAAAGCAAACGTATTTGTTATCCGAATTGATTAGATAGCAGACAAAGAAAAGCGTCGAAATCCATATTCGCTGAATAAAGAACGCGAGTATGAATTTAACTATAAATAAGACGCTTTTGCGAATAGAAAATCAGTCTTCGTATGAGACTCAATACGGGACATTGCCTCGTGCATAAACCGCAAACGCTTTTCTGTAAAGTAAAGCTATTTTGTTATTAAATTTTACAGTGATCTTCACACGTCTTTTGAACTCACCAAGACTGCTAAAATCCTGAATACCGTTCATATTAATAAGCGCCGCATGCTAGAGATCTATAGATATAGATTCTAGAACGACGCTCTATCTCTTGTTGCTCTGTAACAAAGATAGACCGAGTGTAGAAGATTATAACCTCAGGAATACTCGTAACTGAGTATCCCTGGTGTTACCGCCGCCGAACCTGCAGCAAAATCGACTTTGAGTCGACTACAAGCTAATTGCTCTGTAACTATTTGAGCCCAACGCCAAGCGTCCGACAACGTCATTGTGTATTGAGCTGTATTGATAGCGGACGCACAACTACGCTGTATCGAAATCATCCGTCACACAAAGCATACCTTCATATGCAGACGAGTTGCTATGTAGCGATCAGCAAACTAAGCCAAACGCCGTGACGGTTAGCGAGACTGAGTGGCAAGAAAGGTCGCGAGTAAACGCTAACGCCACCGCACCCGATATCCGTCCTTGTACAAATTACGTACACGGCGGTCGCCAAGAGCGACGTGTCCATGCTCAGATCTCGACGCATTCAGACATATCAGGAACGCAGAAATTGGCCGAGACAGAACACGCTGCGCCGATAACTTGTTTCAACGCCACGACGACTTCAAATATTAACAGCCGTATAAACAACATGCAAAAGCTGACTTTTCATGCATACATAAATGATTGTAAATAATTTATTCTTGCCTGCTGTCAAAAAGCTATATTTATTTTATTTTCAATTGGAACTATTACAATTTTGATTTGATTTGTGTTCCAATTACCGTTTAATTTTGTAAATAAATTATTACTGTTACCTTTATTTTTAATACCGCCGAGAACCGAAACGATCATCAATTAAGTATTACCGAAGTTCGTTTCGTGACCCAAGTCCGAGCGACGTCATTTTCACAAACGACGTCCCTCGGTAAATAATTATTCCACAGATATACCGACCGCGAAACCAGACGACGAGAGCCTCCCAAGTTACTGAGAACACCATCAAGACCCGCGCCCGCGCGACTGAGCTACCACCGAGTATAATGTAAATTCTTTGTCTTCCCCGTGCACATTTCATTACGAATTGAAACGTCACAGCTTCGTTTCTTCTACAAAATGGAGAACGTAGAAGTACGCATAACTATCAATTGCCTTTATACTAAGGGTTTATCACCAAACTAAAGTAAGTTTGCTTTATTGTTCTTGATAATAAACAGATCGCTTTCGGATATAGGTGGATTCGAAGGTACACCCACGTACGTGATCTCCTGGCAGGTTTATATGTGGGCGTCTACCACGATGTTTGCAACTAGATATTCTTAGTATTAATTGGTATCCAGTCTCCCTGCTGGCGATTTCAAAAATAATTGTCAATCGAATTTGAATTGGAAATATTAAAACCATATCATTTAAAAAAATTGCATAGCCCTACGCACGTAATTTTAGAGATCACTAGTATATGCTGGCGTCTAGCTATATGTAAGGAACGGAAAATAAATAGTGAGGATTATTTTCGTAGGAACGTAACATCACTGTAAAATCAGAGTAACGTATGCAAGGGAATATGTACAGGGTAAGCGAAACTCGATGTCTGAGCTCTGTTATAAGAAAATGAAAAACGATAGAAAACATCTGAAAAGAGCTTTTTAAATGGAATTGACTAAGGTCCATTTTAAGTCAAATTTGCATATTTCTTCGTGTTTTTAAACCGAGACAATGACGACATCGATTTTTTCCCCTGAAAAATACCTATATTTTGACGCATTTAAAAAGAGCTGATTTTTCTAAACAAATTTTGTAAATAAAAAAATTTTCTATTTTTTCCCTTAAAAAGTTATAAGCAAATTTGTAAAAAAAGGTATTATCTAAAATTTGCAATTGTCACGACTTAAACAAGTAGCATTTGGAAAAACAACAAAGTCGCATCTGTCAATAATTAAACATCATTAATTAATATTATTAATTAATATTAATTATTAATTTAACATTAAGAAACACATAAAGAAACAAAGTATATTGGTAATTACTACAACAAGTTTTCAATATTAGCACCTCCTACTTCTTGACACTTATCCAATTGCTTCCTTACTTCTCTCACTGAAGCCTTGCGTAACCTTTTTCCAGATATTTCATCGCAAGCGTTTCTAATTTTTTCTTTTAAATGTTCCAAGTTAGCAGATGATGTTTTGTAAACTTTATTTTTCAAAATTCCCCACAACAAGAATTCTAATGGCGCAAATCCGGTGATGTAGGCGCCTACAGTATCGGTTCATTTATACGTATCCAATTTTCTCCTTAAGTTTCATTTAAATATTGTTGGACAATTCTAGCTTTATAGGGTGGAGCTCCGTCATGATGGAAATACATGTTTGCTCGCAATTGTAATGGCACATTTTCGAGAAGCATAGCAAGCTGTTCTTGAAGAAATTACAAATATCGCTCACTACGTAAAACTCCTACGTAAAAATGTGGAACACTCAAATGCCCATTAATAATACCACACCACCAAACATTAATTCCTAAGAGTCCTTGATTTTCAATCGGATTGACAAAATGTGGATTTTCAGTAGTCTAAAAGTGTTCGTTTTTTTAATTATTGTTACCGTTACTAACAAAACGGCTTTCGTCTGTCTACAACACATGCTGAAAAAACCGATTGTCATTGATCTTTAGGTTTTCCATCATTTGGGCAACATAATTAATTCTTCGTTGTTTATGTTGATCTGACAAGTGTTCTAAGTTGCGAAGTTTATAATAGTGATAACCATTTTCTTTCAAAACTTTTCGTACAAAACTGTATCTTTAATGCAACTCACGACAGGCTTGCCGAATCAAGTTCCTTGGATGGTCTTCAAAATACTGCAAAACATGGGCAACAGTATTGTCAAAGTTGACCCTTTTGACAATTTTTTTCCTTTTCAATCTTGCAAATATTTTTAAGCTTGGAATAGCACGTTCAGGGTATCTCTGGGCATATAACTTAACTGCTCTTCTATTATTTTGAGATTCCCCAAAAAGTAATAACATTTCGACCTTTTCGTTGTGCGTAAACATTTTAAAAGTCAAACAACATTAAAACGATATTTGCCAACCATTAGCTTAATTATTGACAGATGGAATTTTTCTATTTGTTTCCAAAGGCAACTTGTTTAAATCATAACTGTGAATTTTAGATAATACCTTTTTTTTACAAATTTGCTTATAATTTTTTAAGGGAAAAAGATAGAAAATTTTTTTATTAACAAAATTTGTTTAAAAAATCAGCTCTTCTTAAATATACCAAAATATAAATATGTTTCGGGGAAAAAAATTCGATATCATTGCCTCAGTTTAAAAACATAAAAAAATATGCAAATTTGACTTAAATTGGACCTTGCTTAATCACATTTAAGAACCTCTTTTCAGATGTTTTCTATCATTTTTCATTTTCTGCTAGTAAAGCTGAGACATCGAGTTTTGCTCACCCTATACGTATCTAGTGCATTTATGCCACATCATGAGGTGGATATCATTTCATTACCAATATATTTCTTAACACTTTATTGCACGTTCGAAATCGCGGTCGTAAAAATGTATGATTACAAACGGTGCAAAGAATTGTGACCAAATCACTAAAAATCTACATACTGTGTTGGGAGAAGATTATTTAACATAACTGGATGTGTACGAGTAGGTCGGTCAGTCTAAAGAGGGGCGCTAGGGCGTGGAGGAGGATAAACTATTAAGCGATTCTATTCGAACGTGAACAAATACGAACTTTGAGTGTCTGTGCAATTATGTCTTCTCCGACTACGGCTAAACGCTTCAGATGTTGTCAGCTGAATTCAGTATTAATAAAGGATGTATCCGCATCGAAGTTAAATAAGAGCTAAAGTAGCGAAGATCATTCTAAAAAACCAATCCTGAAGCAGAATCAGTTACGTTTGTCGATTTGTTTCTATTTCTGTCGCGAATTGACACCCAAGCGCGATCATAGATAGAAGCTGCTGTTATTGGTAATGAATCACGGTTCTTGACTTGTCATCAAAGCAAACACTCCATTGGAAAGATAGGACAACGTCCGAAAAAAGCTCTTAAGAACAAATCAAGAGCACACTGACCTATTTTTTCGTTATTCGTGAAATTATCTTTAAAAAGCTCGCCCCTTACAAGAAAGTAGTTAATGCAGAGCTTTATTTAGTTACCGTGGAGCATTTACGAGTAAGCATTGTGTGTTCTTTTCGACTTGGCCAAGCATTACGACAATGTGATCTCGAATTTGTCCTTGCGTGTACGCGAATATTTGGTTAGAAAACGTATCCCAGCGTTACCTCACCTAGCTGATAGCTCATATTTGACACCTAAAAATCTTCTTCTTGTTTAATCAGGTAAAAAGTCTAATGAAATGACATTATGTTGAAGTTGTGGATAATGTTCAGGCAATCACGACGCGGTATCTAAATAAGTTTTCAAAAGTGAACTTCAGAATTGCTTCAAAGGGCGAGAAAAGCGTGGAATAGTACTACAAAGGGAAAACTGTATATTAAACGTAATCTAAGATGTTTAAACCAATTATCATTATTTATTTTTCATATCTCGTATATGTGTATTTATTGACATTTTCATTTTTCATCACTAACGATGAAAGTCTTATCATAAGTGACGTCTTTGCCAGTAGAATCCCCATCAATGCATTTTTGTTTATCATTTGGAATTTTATAAAAAACTTATAAAGTTGTTGTCATTATTTTTAAAGGCAATTTATATTCACTTAAAATTTAATGTACGAAGAAGAACTAAATTAAAGAAAATTAAAGCTATTAATTCATTGAAAACCTTTACGTTAGTAATAAATGTGAATTATGGAAATTGGCACAGAAAAGTTGGTCAACTTTAACGTAAATAAATCGGTATGCTAATTATACCAATAGAATTTGTCTAACATTATAAAACATTATAATGTACATTTTTTCCTTTTACTGAAGTCCTTACTAATCTAAAGGTACTTTTGTAAATATAAATCGCAATTGCGCTTAAAATCAAGCGATTATCCGTGACGTCATAGCGATTAATCAGAAATTTATGTTCGTTTTTTAATGCAACTCTGATTCATTTGCGTGATTTGTTTAGCTATAGCTGATTATTTTGAATTTATATTAACAAGCTACAAGTTGTTTTTATGGATTTATCATTTCAAAATATATCCACAATGCATAAATAGTGATTAAGTGTAATTTAAAAGCATTAAAAACTAATAAAGATTAATATCTAAATATCTGACTCTTGTCCGTCATTTGAAATTTTGAGGTTAAAATAAACTAATCGCACTAAACGCCCTTCCAGGCCGATTACTGCGATTCATAATCACATGAACTGCGATTACACTTTTCAAACGTAATTATTTTTAAGCGCGCTTAAAAGTCGTAGTTTTATCAACAATGTAATTCATAATCGCGCTACAACCGCAATCGTGATTTATATTTACAGAAGTACTTTAAGATACATTCAAGTACATAAGTATTTTAAAGTTTGTTTATAAGGCGGTGCCATTTAAGTTTGTAAATTTAAACGAACAAAATTAGTAGTGACCATGAGTGACGGGAATAAAAATAATATTTCGAAAGAACACTTTTACGCATGAATACTACTAAAATCTTGATACAAGAAACCTGTCGTATCATAAAAATAGCTCGACAGGTTATTGTACTTTGTGTTAAATTTGAAATATTATAAGAAATATTTCAGAGAAAACCTTAAAACCTTTTATAAAAGTTTTCAGAATGAATGGAAATATTAAAACCAAGAAAAAATATTATATTACATAGAAATAAATTTACAGATAGTTTATAATAACTTATCGATATCAAAACTCTTCACTTTTAATTCAAATACTTCATAGAAAATACTTTTAAACTAGCCAATTAATTTACTTTTCAATTTTAAATCTTGTTATCAAAGAAACTGTAATATTCAGTTCAATTGCCAATATTAGTAGACACATTGTTTCAGAATGATCTAAATGATCGAAACATCAAAAAGAAAATAACACCTCTTAAATAGAAAAAGGAGAATGGCTACGAAATAAATGGATTGAATATTATCGTTGTTTCCATCTGCCTTAAAATTACGGACTCTATATTAAATCAAATTTAATTTTATCTATAGGTACAAAAATGTGTTTATGAAAATTATTATTGCTTTTATGCCACA
>JAHWXV010643005.1:0-11383 GCA_024586415.1 Phrixothrix hirtus
ATACCCACAGAAACATTCAAAACGAATTTTTAAATATCTACATACAGGGCGTACTAAATGTACTTACTAAAATTAATGTAAAATAAATTGAAGATAAAGGTGAGACCGTGACAACTCGCCCAAATGAGTCTCCGTTTCTGCTGAAACACTTTGTTGTGCGGCTTGTATGTACATTATTACTAAATTGTATTGCTCTTCTTGTTCCGACAAAACAGGTTAATGTCATACGTATTTGTTACGAATTTAATGAAAACGTTTTTCCCACTTACTAATGTTACTACTTCTTTTATATCATCTTGTTTGGACCCCTTTCTGTAATAAACAAGATGTTTGTGAAAATATAGTTATTACTGAGAACTTTCGCTATTACATTTGCCTTATAGTGACATCAAATTGTTTTGTAGCATGTAGCTTCGTACATATGTGTCAAATCGAATGCATTTTATCTCGAAAAATACAGAAATGTGTGTAATGGCCGTACTTACTTTAATACTTGAAAATCTAGAATAAAGATTTAACAGCGTACAAAAAAGCTAAGTTGAATACACAAAAACACAACTAAGCTCTATTAATACACCACAATACTTCAAGAAAGTACACTCGATAATAGCACAGGGAGTGCTACATTCTCCCCGTCTCACAATTGACCTCAATTGCCCGTCCTGATAAACACCAAGAGAATTACAATAACTTGGGCCAATATATAAATTCCGACTCCATATTTAGAACAAGTACGTAAAATTTAGAATTCAAATGGCTAGTGTAGTTATTATACAGGGTGATTTATAATGTGGCAAAATTTTTTAGCAGCAAATAAATGCTACACAAAGCAATAGTTAAAAAAGTTCCTATAAACAGGATCTGAAAATGCACCCTCTTCGAGATAAACACCCCCAAATGGGTTCGATGAAAATCATGTTAGTGTTTGTATTTTCTAAACCAATCAACCGATTTAAATAAAATTGGGTGGGTTGATATTATGATTGAAGGTCTATGTTCATGCCGATTTTTGTTGAGATTCATGGATCATAGGTAAATAAAATTCGGTGGGTTGATATTATGATTGAAGGTCTATGTTCATGCCGATTTTTGTTGAGATTCATGGATCATAGGTGTCGGAAGTGGGGGTACGGGTAACGTTATAAAGCATATTTTTTATATTCTTCGGAATTTTGCAGGTTTAAAGTTAAAATTGATTTGCCCAAACCCCCTCAAGTAAAAAAAGGTCTTGTTGTTTTGTCTTCGTTTTTTGCACCGTTTTCGAGATAATTGCACTTGTTTAGCCGAAAGTGTTATTCTGTGTTGATATTGCAATCCACAAAATCTGAAAGTGTTAATCTGTTAATCGTTAGAACATGGAATATATATTAGTAAGTATTAGTGTAAAATGACAACAGTGTCTAATTACTGTAAACAACAAACAAACAAAAAAAGGTTTAATAAACGTTTAATTTTTATTTACTAATTTTCTCTAAAAAGTAGTAAATGTAACATAGAGTGAATAATAAGTATTCCTTAGTGAAAAGAAACAATACAATAATGATGTTTACATGAAAAGGAACAGAATGAACAACTACGAGTATTGCACAAAAATGCAGTTATTTATAGCAAATGATGAAAATGTCCTTCTTCTGCTCTAATGCAGGCATTGTAGCGCCTTATCGTGGACTAATAAACCCCAAATGTTGTAGTGGAATCATTCTGGATATTCGTTACAGCATCAACGAGTCTTTAAATGAGCTTCTCTCTTGTTATTACAACTGCATAAACCGCTTGCTTTAAATGACCTCAAAGATAGAAATCACCTGGTTTTAAATCGGGTGATCGTGGCGGCGATCTTACAGGGCCCCAACGGCCAATCCATTGCCTTGGAAAGTGACGATTTAACCATTCGGTGACCTGGCGGCCATTATGAGGTGTTGTGTCATCTTGCTGTAAATGCATACCTCACCGTATGCTTAAAGGAACATCATCTAAAATATCAGATATATCATTGTCCAGGAACTCTAAGTATACAATCTAGTTCAAGCGATTTGGGAGAAATAGCGGATTTAGTACGTTACTGTTAAAAACTTTCGAACAAACATTTATTAAAAAACATTGCTGGCAAGTTGGATTCCCTTGTCAGACGTGGATTTTCTAAAAGCCAGTAGTGAACACTATGAGTATTAAAAACCCCATTTCGCGTAAAAATGATTTCGTCTGCCCACATAGCTATTTGAAAGAAATTTGCGTCATCTGCATGTTCTCGCAGATACCAACGACAAAATTCAGTTCTTTATTCAGTGTCCCTTGCGCAAAGGACCTGTACGGATTGATAATGATATGGATGCAATTCTTCCGTATGAATAGTTCTCCATACCAAAGACTGCGATGTTTGTAACTAACTGGTAATCCTTCGGCCACTTGTCGTAGGATCCTCTAATACCTGATCAATTATGTCCTGTTCGGTTTCATCAGCATCTTGACGTTGTGGGGCACCAGCGTTATTGCTTACAGTGGTTCATCCTGTTTCTTGCAATCTGCGAAAAATTCTTGTAAAAACGGAGTGGTACGGCAAACGGTGATTTTGAAATCTGCGATGGTAACCTTGTCGAGCACAAGCAGCATTACCGTTACAATAACCGTATATAGATACCATATCGGTATACTCATTTGCAGTAAAAGTATATATAATTAACGTTTTAAGTACTCTAAAAAGCAAAATAACTTACGAAAAAACAGGGCTAATATGTTTTTATCAGATTTTGTGGATTGTAGTGTCAACACAGATTAACACTTTCAAATAAACAAGTCCTGAAAACAGTGCAAAATATGAAGTCGAAACAAGAGCACCTTTTTTACTTAATAGGGTTCGGGAAAAACAATTTTAACTTTAAACCTGCAAAATTTTGAAGGGCATAAGAAATATGCTTGATAACGTTACCCGTACCCCCACTTCCGACGCCAACGATTCACGAATCTCAACAAAAATCGGTGTGAACATAGACCTTCAACCATGATATCAAACTACCGAATTTGATTTAAATCGGTTGGTTCGTTTAGAAAATACAAACAATAACATAATTTTCATGATTCCATTTTGGGGGTGTTTATCTGGAAGAGGGTGCATTTTTAGATCCTGTTTATAGGAACTTTTTTACCTATTTTTTCGTGTAGAATTTGCTGTTAAAAAGTTTTACTCCCATTATGAATCACCCTGTATATACAATTGAAATCTCTAGAAATTATGCTAGAATTATTAGTTTCCTTTTCAAAGGTACGAAATCCTCTAATGTATGACTAGTTGCAGATGTAATTATGATCACATATGGGGTGTAAACGAAGTAAGATGCAGTACGTAAATGGAAAAAGCTTCTCAACGTATACGATTTTTTGAAATGTTTGCAATCATAGTTTTAAGTCCTAACTCGTTTCTAACTGGACTGCTGCATTGTCTTAGCTATCCTGTTCATAGATACAGTCAAATCCGATGTAGATGCCCACTTTAAATACGTTTTCTCCATAAACTCACTTTCTAAACCCAACATATTAACGCAACAATTCATTAATGATACTCCGATCGTTTGTTAAGATAACATTTCGGCTTAGAGTTTCCAGAAAGTTTAGTTAACTTTTAAAAATAATTCATTTTAACAAATTGCTATTTCTTTTCTGGTAATATATATGGATTAACATGATGTTCCTATTAATATAAATTAAATGCTTTCTATATTATGAAATTAGGTTTATCCTGAACATTGCTTTTAATGATTTATATCGAGTGACTCGCACTTGCGGAATTGTTCTGTAGATTACAGGCCCTTGAAACATCCACAAGTTCGCTTTCTTAATTACCTTTGTGAAGTTTAAAATGAAATACAAAAATATTTGCGCTTTATACATAGTATTCCGTATATGTTTTATATTTTTTATATACAACACAATATATAGTTTCAAATATTCATATTTTACATACAATTTTGAGCAGATTTTACTCAAAGCTTTGTAATTATCCACGTAATTATTTATTAACAACAACGATATTGGATTTCGATAAATATGGGTATTAAAGAAATTTCACATTTTTCCAGTCTAAAATTAATAAATAAACTGTTAAAATAATTTTATTTTTAATAAATTTAGTAGATCACAGATATCTTGTATTTTGATTTCAATTACGAAATTCGTAATTCTTATCAAATTTAAAGAAAAGGGGTCGGCCCTTCATGATTTAATAGTAATCCATTCTTATATAGTTCTTGTAAATAATTGTTGTTTTTGGGATTCCTTTGGAAACGAAATGGACCAGTTTATATTGTGTATTTTAATTTCTCAATTACCTACATTACAGTATCCTATTTTTTGCATAGAACTATAACATTTATTACCTTCTTCTGTGTATAATTTATTGTATTGTATTGTACTATTGTATTTTCTATTCCTTCAATTTTAAATTAATATATTTATTATTTTTGTGTATTGGAATTTTTATTTTGCGATAAAACTATATCGTGATATATTTTCTAGGTTTACAATATGATGCCGGTATCAAAAAAATGTGAACGAAATATTATTTAAATGAAAATAAATTCTTGATAATTTACATTTTTCTTAACTACCTATTTAAATAACAGCAACGGAGACTTTTGCATACAACCACAAAATCAATTAACATCAAAATATAAAGTAATTTATAGAATAGTTAATTTTTAAATAAAATTAAAATTGAAATATCTATTTAAAACAAAATATTCCAAATAATTCATAGTATTAACTTATGTTTGATAGTTCTTTATTATTTGTAATTTAGTGTTTTAGAAAATGCCTATAATTTATTATTCGTCTTGTATATAAAATATGCAGGGAGAAAATATCTTTTCGAGGAGAATTGCCAAGGCTCAATATTTAATGTAAATACGCGTTTTCGGGTCCTCTAAGTTCAAAAATCATGTTTTTATAAATTGGCGTGTATATTTGTGGCAAAAAATTCAAAAATTATAAGTTCCAAGTAAACAAACTTTATATTTAATTTTATTATCTTCTGGCATTATTTTTTCTAGGAAAATAGCATGAATTGAATAATCGCGGACACCGTCAGAGTTAAATGGATATTAAGGTGATATTATTTCAGAAATCAATTTAAATAAACAGTATTTTAGAACGAATAAAGTGTATATAATTTAAATTTAAATTAAATTGCTATCAAATAAACAAGAAATAAATAAGTCATCTTTTATTTATTTGAAAAATTATACAAATTTGACTGAAACGGTAGCAGTTTACTAAAATTATTTGTATACCTACCCTTTAAACGATTTTTTATCTCAATAAGCCATCAGAACCTATATATACAAAAGAATATTATTAAAATGTAACCATTCTTGAAATATTTCTGTAAATTGGGCATCTACATTGGATTTAAGTGTACACCCGGCTATAGTACAATTCAATGTTTACGCCAAAACAATAATGTACTGCTAATTTAATGAGTTATCAGTATTGAGCATTAATGATTGTTAATGCATCTTCGTTGGCATGTTCAGTTTTTAAGTTTGGTGAAAGGAAATCTATTTGAATGCTAAAAGAACTAAGAGCTTTAAAGATAATCTTCACAGCAAATCAAGAATCGTTGTTGATGTTAAAATCCTGCCGGATAAGATTTTACGAAACCATTTATTATTAGAAAAACTAAAATAAAAATTCTCCAATTAATTTAGCGTTATTGAACAAGTTGAGCATCTCCAATAGTTTTCAGAAATTCTTTACCACTATACAAGCAGCCAGCTGTAATCAAAGATGTAATTTAATTGTTAAAATATATCCGGCTCGGAAGTACATTAATTCCTTCAACGAATATTTTGTGTTAGGTGACTATTAAGTACTTTTTAGGGGCATAAACATTTTCGTTCTTGTAATTATATCGCCATATATGTGAGGTTTATTTATGAAACTAAGAACTCTAAGGGTAAGTTATGACAATATCAAATAAAGTTTTATTTCCCATTTTCAAGGCAATTTATACATTTGATAATAATAAATACTTAAACATACATTGCCTGAGTATCATACATCTTACAGTAAATGTTTTGATATTGCATTTCGAACAATGTATTACTGCCACTTCTGTGACTCGCTACTTCTTGTGAGAAAAATATGATTTGATTTAGATGTACAAAAACAATTTCCTTTAATATTCAATTAAGTCCTTTTATTTTAATTTTAAATTAATAGCTATTGTTTAAACTCATTTAAGAAGATGTAGGCGATAGATAAAAGTAATATAGATTAGTGAGGAGTATAATAAATTAGCAACTTTTAATACATCACAATCAATTATATAATATACTGCATGTGTCGTTTTTATAAATTTCCTAATTTTGATTATTAAGTGTTAAATTTAAGTATTAATTATAAGTTTCTTAAGAAGAATAATGCGTAAACTCATTAGTTAGATATGAATAAATATTAATTCATTAAAACAAGTGTTATGATAATAAATTCATAACATTTCAATAGAGGCCCCATTCTGACGCCCAACTTCGGCGCCCGTCCTGATGACGCTTCTGACGAAGATGGATCACTCTACATCACTGGACAAGATCAATTGAATTTCTTTCCGTTTAGGATAGTTGCGAATCCGCAATGCTTCTATCCACATCCGAACTCAATAAAGGTTTTAAAATAGTACTTCTTTGGTATTATTTTTTACTAAGAGATTGTATATTAAAAAAAAGCTGTTATACTCACATACTAAATGTTCAAAAACTGTTAATCATAGAAATATATTTTTTACGTACGTATACCTACGTATATAGAACGTTTCCCTCAATTTACTTTTAAAATAAGGAGACTTAAATAAATATCCTGCATTCTACGCGTTATTTGTAAGCTTGTTTAGTTTGGCATATGTTGTTTTAGATCGAGACTTCTATGATGTTGTTGGCATATATCTCTACCATTCCCGCGTTAATGGCATGTTCCCGTGATTTTAATAGAAACATAAGTAACATAAGTGAACATTTATGATGCGGAACACCGGTCTAAGATTCATATCCTCCTACTTTCCGAAGACTAATTGCGACCAATATAATTATGCATAATTAAAACGCTTGTGTTCTAAATGATTTAACAATTTACAATTATTTCAGGATTTGATAATCAACTGGAATACAATCCTTTATATTTGTAACAACATATTTTTTTACAATACAACTAAAACTACTTTTTTTTATTCAGAATAGCGTACTTAGGGAATAAATTTACTCAAAATATCTTGTTTAACGTATTTGAAATTATTTAATTACGAATATAAAATACAAAAGGTTGTTTTTAAACTATCATTTTATTATCGTATTAAATTTATAGAAATAATATAAAAGGTATCTGAAAACCTCGATATACGTATATACACCAAAAAGATTTTTAGTTTTGCTGAATGCCTACTTATAAATCAATTTAATGAGTCCTTAAAAATGCAAATTCATTAATTTGAAAAATAGGGTTTTCTATTCGTATTTTACAGTAACTCGAAAATAAGCTTACACATTAATGAAGCATATAAAGCAAATTGTTCTAATAAACATTAACATACATATGCGAAAATCAAGTTTCATGTTATTATTTATATTTCCTCGCTACGTGACACAGGAAAACTTGTTGGTATATAAACTGAATGACAAAAATCTGGTGTGAGACAACATACGACTTTCTCTTACGTACATAGATATTCAAATATGCAAATGTCTACAAATAATTACAATATTATTAACGTTTATTTTGGGAACGATAATTGGAACAGTCACCCATCCAAGTTACTAGCCAGGCAAAACCTTGCTTAACTCCTAAGATTTTCTCTGATATCTCACTTCATCGCATTTTTCAGGAATCCTCTGAAGTCACTTAAAAAGATGTCAAAGACATAAGAACTGTAGCAAGTTTCAAACAATTTATTAAAAGCTTTTTCGAGAAAATCGAAAAAACTTAAAATTCGCAAGAATAAAGTGGCACCTCTGATCATTCAAATTTAACGAAATTCTTGCCAATTTATGTATGGAAGATATAAAACTTAAATATGATTTTTGATTTTCATATGATGATTACTTTTTGAGATATGTTTTTCACAACTAATACACCAAGTACTTTCGGTTTAGATTTTGCGGAAAAATGCGATTATGGCCCCAAATATAAATTTTCATTTAGTTAGGACTTTTAGTTTCATAGTTATTTTATTCAGAGTTAATGGTGACAGTACTTCCGGTTATTCGACTTAGGGAACACTTTCTGTGTAATATCCTAGATTGCATGAAAAGATCTTAAATTTTTTAAAAAATCGTTCAAGCCGATTTCGAGAAAATCTCAAAAAATGACAAATTCGAAAAATATTTAAAAATGACAGAAATAAAGTGATACTTCCGGTTATTCGATTATAACCAAATTCTTGATTTAGCATACTAAGGCAATTATGACTTCAAATATAAATTTTCATTTAGCTAGGATGTTTAGTTTCATAGTTATTTTATACAGATTTTACGGTGAAAGTACTTGCGGTTACTCGAGTTACAGAAAATTTTCTGAAAAATCGCCTAGATTATATGAAAGGTATTTAAAAATCTAAGAGATATAGTATATTAAAAAAAATCGTTGAAACCGATTTCAAAAAACCAAAAAATTATAAGAGTAAAGTGAAATTAAAGCAATCGTATGCGATGATGGATGTAAACTCAAATATAAAATTTTGTTTTTCTGGGACTTTAAGTTTTCGAGTTATCGGGTTCACAGATGCACACAGACCAATTTCCAAAAACACGATTTTCGTACCCAGGGGACCCGAAAATGGGCATTTCCACTAAAATTGCGACATCGAAAATTTTGGTCGAAAACAATACTTTCTCTTTTACCTATATTTCATATAGGGTTAGAGAAAGAAAATACCAAACATCCAAAAGGAACAATCTTACAAATTTGAAACTTTTGTAAAATCTTGTCTTTATGTAGTAAATAAATGATAATAATTTAGTTAAATAACATTTCGATTCTTTTTTATTTTATAGATAGCTATGTTAGTGAATCTTTGTGGCATTTCAATGTCAAATTGTAGGTTATCTGGTTCATATTGCCTAATTTAATCTAAATGATCCCACGTGTTCGTCAAAATGCACAATTGACTCCATGAAGTAGGATTATCGATCCGGGAAAATAAAGTTGCAGCAGGTTGGATGTCCTTTTAAACCATAATGTATCCCGGAATTCGTCCTTTAGATTGGACTCACGCCGACCCTTTGACGTCCAGCATCGGACCAACAGGATAAAGTGGTGCGAAAGAGCAATGGAAGAATGAATGGAACCAGATCGTTTTTACCGATGCGCTTCGCTTTTGATGTGGCTGGTCACGGGGGAACGAAAAAAATTGCGCTTGCCAAAATACAGCATCGTAATTTATTTCCAAGTATTATGGTTTGGGGTGCTGTAAGCCGTGGAAGGCACTCTTTAATAGTATTCATCCAGGGTATTTTAGATATCCGTAGATACCTGATTGAAATTTTGTAACCTGTACCTTTTCAGTACCTTTAGCAGCACCTTGATGGTATTTTGCAGCAGGATAACGCCGGACCTCACACTGCAGCACTTAAGCAAAGGTTCATATTTCCAATTTACCAAGTAAATCTTTAATGTTCGGCAAGGAGAATTTTGATCAACAGTTTTGTCATTTAACTTTCTATAGTCAATTACTATACGCCATTGTTCCTTTCCAGATGCATCTAGCTTCCTAGGTACTATCCAAATAGGGGAAGACCAAGGAGAATTTGAGTTTTTAATTATTGTTTGTTTCAAAATTTTCTCTATTTGAGAATTTACTTTTTGTCTATGGACTTTTAGGTATCTATATGGTTTAGTATAAATGGGTGTTTCACCTTTAGTCCTGATGAAGTGCGTCGTTTCATTAGTAAACGTTAAATATTCATTGTCTAGGTGAAATTGACACGTTTTCCACGGTCTTGATTAATCGTCATATTGCTGTTTATATTTTCTGTATCAAAATATATCGTTACAGACGATTAATATTGCAACAAGGACGGTAAAACGTGATTAAAAACTAAATTTAAATGGGTAGTTTAAATTATAAATTATTATATGTATTGATATATAAATAACCCATGAAAAAATCCCTTAATAAATCAAAAATACAGTTTTAATTAAATATTTTAGAACCAATAAAGAATTCAATAAAAGAGATACTCTAATAACATATGATTGAATATGTAAGTTCATTGTACTTTCATCACAGGTCAATAAAAGTAAATAAATACCAAAACCGAAAAGAGATGGACATCTAGTGGTAAAAGTTACAATTTAACGCAAATAGAAACACCATGAATTATAAATTAATTAAGCTAACTCAATTGGCCACCTGTTGGGCAATAATATAATGTAACTTTAAGGTAGTTTATATAGATACAAAACTATAATGGTTTTTACCAAATAAATAGATAACATTGTAAACTTTCAGTACATTACAATTTAATTCCCAGAAAATCCTACCTTATCAACAATTTTGATATTAAAAGGACTATAAAGTCTTCACGACTCTCTCACCTGAACCATATCCTGCCGATTATACATTCCATTAAAGTTATTTTCTCGCCATTTGTATTCAGGAATGTAACATTTCTGGGCGACTTCCGTTGTATTACGCTCATGGAACCCATAGTTCTCTGCCAACACTATAAGGACGTTTTCCGATAGTTATAATAGAGAATGTGACAATCGTAAAACATATCTAGAGATGTACAATGCTCCTGGACGACTTCCGCTGCATTGTCCATTCTTCTAGAGGCCTCTGAGAGGATTGCGTATACAGCAAAAGGACGCTTCCGCTGTTGTGTATATAGCCCCGTAATGATGCGAAGGAGAAAATCATCTGGGACGACTTACATTTCAATTAATACTTCGTAACCTTCAAAAGGCATAACAAATAAAGAATTCCTTGCCATTTATCCCGTTACCTAAATTATTGATTCACAAATACACTTTAACATTCAAATAAATTATGCATGCAAACAAATATAACCTAAAACTGTACGATAACATCTTTTAGCATAGATTTATTATAGAGCATAAAATGCATGGCAAACTTCATGATATAGAACCATAGAATTGCACATAAGAACTGTACAGTGTAAATATGAATTTAACATTTGGAATACACGTATAAAAGTAATCCCACTTTTATTAAAGATATAATTCGAATCTTAATGCCAAATACAATGTACAAAATAAAATCATACAGGTTAAAATAGAGATCATGGTATAGAATCATATTGATACACAATCATACTGATGAAAAACCTTATAACATTACCCTCGTAAAGTAAAGCAGAGGTTTATAAATTAAATATTGAAC
>JAHWXV010643030.1:0-14775 GCA_024586415.1 Phrixothrix hirtus
TAACTAATTTAAGATTATTTAAATATTTATTATTAAAGATCATTAAATAATCTAACATTTTTTGCATAAAATAAGTTGACTAGATTTATTAAGATGAATGCTACCTTTTTTGTAACGTTTAAAATTTAAAAACGCGTTGACATCAAAGACATTTAAGTTGCCATTTAACACTTAAGTTTGTTAACAAAATCATACAGTTGTTTATTAAATTTAAAAATATTTTGTTTACGTTGAGAATTATTATATTTGTCATATCTGTATAGAATAGTACATAAAAGGAGATTAGTTTGAAAAGTATTTTTAATTATCTTATTTATTTCGTTAGTAGAAAAAGTAATGTTATTAATGATTTAGTTAGTTGGCATATTTCTGAAGAAACCTGTGATAAAGTTCCATTAGGTTTAAAGAAAACACATGCTTGATAGTTGGACTGCATGCGAGTCAAGATATTTGCTAGACCTCGGCCATGGCTATCAGCTAGCACCAGAAGTTTTGATTTAGATTCCAAGATATCTACCAAACGATCTTGTTGAACGGTATCTTTTTTAACTTTATTTAATGGTATTTTAGTAGTAATGTATCTAGGACACTGTATATCATTATTATCAGTACGATGCGAAGGAACTTGTCCATTGTAATATTTAACTATTTTAACATTATCCTTGTACTTATTGTCTTTAGAACTACATATTGTTTGTGTGGATGTATTTGTTACATTTTTACTACTTTTACCTAATTCCAATATGGTGTTATTTAATTTATCAATCATTGGTTTATAATTTGCTAAATCCCTAGCATTGTCACGAAGTATTTGTTTTATGCTTGTTAGTTCTTCCATTAGTTCAAGGTGTTTTTGTTGACTATCAGATAACTTATCCTTCAGATCAGCTAAGATGAGGGCAATGTTTTCTTTGGAGTTTGTATTTTGCTCCTCTTCGTGTATAATACTAACATAACTGGAATTAAAACACGATTTACCCTTTCTGTTGTTATCAGTCGTTTTTAAGTTCTTTTGTGGTCTAGTTATTCTAGAAGTCGCCATTTACTCTTTCCTGTTGAAGGTTTAAATATACATAAAATCACAGTTCTTGTTTTGTAGTATCTATTTTGATTTGAACAAGTTAAAATTCACTTTAAATGAAGGCACAAGTAAAACACGTCTGCTCTATACTACACCTACACACACACACGCACGCACGCACGCACGCACGCAAGCACGCACGCACGCACGCACGCACGCACGCACCCACGTACGCACGCACGCACGCACACACGCACCCACGCACCCATGCACCCACGCACCCACGCACGCACGCACGCACGCACTCACGCACACACGCATACACGCACACATATGTATATTTCACATAATTTGTATGCAAACATCAAGTACCATCGTGATATGACACGGTGTCGCCGATTACATATTAATGATAGTGCATATGTTACTAAAATTATTAACATATATAAATTTAACTAATATTTACAAGAGGAAATTAGGTATACCTATTTAGGGCTTGTATCGATATATTTTATTTACATTATTACACTTATATAATGATGGAAATAAAGTTATGTGAAATGTATAATTGAATTTGAAAAAATATAATAATCAACTACCTCTGAATTCTTTATTCGTCGAAAGTACCTACAATTCTTTATGGTTGTTTGAGTTAAGAAAAAATACAATCGTCAGTTAAGAAGAAGCAATACGTATGTACCACGTGATATGTGATACGTATCACATATGCATTACGTGATACATATGTATCACATATCACGTGATACGTCTTACATTTTTAAAAATTATTAACATATGTAAATTTAACTAATTGCATTAAGCTAAAGCTATTACTAAATAATGGCATGTTATAAGGATGTATACAAAGTTAAAACAAAGTTTTCAGGTCTTAGGTCATTTTCTGCAAGACCTATTGGATCATTTATTACACCTATCAGATGTTTTTAAAATGTATATTTATCCACACATAAGTATAATGTATTTCTTAATTAACTTTTAAGAGTCAAATAATCATATAAGACCGATTTCAAGTGTGGGCTTCAATATTTTACCCTGATCACTTGTAAAAATTAGAGTATGCATAATATATGCACTAAACATGAACTTAAAATGTATATCTGTTCACACTTATTGTATTTGTATTATCGCTGCTTCACTACATCTTATCTAGGAAAAATTTAAGTTTAAACAAAATTAAATCTATCAGGTGTGAATACATTTATATAATACGTATAATAAATAGTCAATTACTCAACCGACGTGTTTATTATAAGTATTATATAAGTTAACACATGAAAATGAAAGAATTCTACATAATAATTTTAGATAATAAAAAATGTACTAGACTTTACACAATTTCATATAGGTAATAGGTATCGTAACCGCAGATCTCGACCGCAGATCTCGATCGCAGATCTCAAGCGCGAGATTTCGACCGCAAATCTCGACCGTAAATCTCGAACATAAATCTGGACCGCAGATCTCGACCGTAGATCTCGACCGTAGATCTCGACCGTATATCTCAACCGCAGATCTCTTATTATATTAAACCTTTTATTATGAAACTGTCAGGTTTGCCATGTGATTTTCTTTGATTATGCGTCATTTTAAGCATTTTATTTTAAATAAACTGAATCAATAATGACACTGACTGCATAGTGATAACGTATGTTTTAAGCTAAAATTAGTTTTTCAGACTCTGAAGAGGAAAAGTTATTCGATATTGTGTTTAGATATCCAATTATATGATGTAAATCACAATGATTATTTGTAATATCAAAGCTAGAGAGTGTTTGGAAAACTATAGGAAATGTATTAAATAAAAAGAGTTCATACCTATTTACTTTTTCCTTAATTAAGGACTGTCTCTCGTGGCATAATTCTACATCATACTGCCGCGTGCATCGCATCTTATTTTGATGGTGTTAATGTTAGCTTATTTACTTGTTTAACTGTATCACTTTCTTAAAGTATTAAATTCATGTATCACGCATATATATTAAAACTAAATGTAACTATACTGTCAAAAAAGCACAATCTTTCGAAAATCAAAGATTAATAAAATAAATCCAATTTTCCATTAAAAGTACATAGAAATTGATGTATCAACATAAATACTACAACTAAATGAACATACTGCCAAACTGACGCATTACTTAGAAAATAAAAAATTAAGCAAAACAATCTTATTTACTGTCAAAGCTACATATAAATTCATATATCACGCATGTATATTAAAGCTGAGTATAAGTACACTGCCAAAAAGGCATAACACATAAATATTCGAAACAGTCGAAAAACTCGATTTACCGTCAAAAATTACATAAAAATTCATATATTACACATTTATACTGAAACTGAATGTAACTGTACTGTCAAAAAAGGCACAATATTTAGAAAATCAAACATTAATCAAAACAAAATCCAATTTCCCATCAAAATTACATAGAAATTGAATTGGGAACGATCTGTCTTATAGAGTCATTTATGATCGTGTAATGCTAGTATGGGTATGGTATGGGTAATTCCAACATTTCATATTAAATGCAAGTATGCTGCCAAAAAAGGCATAACACGTAAAAATCGAAAAATTACGCTATTAATTGGTTTTTGATTAAGAATATGTGGCAAGATTAATCTTATAACTTCAGGATTTACATTTTATAATTTTTCAAATATCTATTTCTCCTCAGGTATGGGTAATTCTATTAAATGAAACTGAAGTATAACATAAAAATCCAACGCCATCTTTCGATTTAAATTGCAAGATTACTCGTAAAATTTATTTCATCATTACTACTATGAGTATACGTTTACAATTAGCTTCTCTATTATTAATTGGGAATTGATCTTCGCTTCAGTAGTAACATATTAAGTTATTTAAAACTATTTATCTAATTTTACGTGAGAAATGAAAATGATAGGGGAATTGTGTTAGCAATGTAATATATACTGTGTCCCAAATTGGGGACGCATGTATTGCTATCTCGGTTAATATTAGAGATAGAGAGTCGATTAAATAGGCAATGATTTAGAGGATTTTATAATAAATTTGACGGTGCCTTTAAATTTTATTCAGCTTTGGCCGTTTTCGAACTAATCCAAAAAAAATCTAAACTCGTGCGGTTTCTAAATTCTCTCCTATCTCGTTAATTGGAATTATGACATTATTCTAACTTGGACATTGTTCGGGCACTTTTTAATGTTCTTTGCAGTGACACTAAAAAGGAATAAATGTTTTTGAAATACTGACTGTATCTTTTTTGTTTCATACGGATGCTAAATCGTTTTTTTACACCATTCTATAGCGATTTTAATTCTCTTTCCAATTATGTATAACAACATGCCATTATTTTCTTTCAAAAGTTCAAAAATTAGAAATTTTGTTTTTTCGATAGTAGGCTAAAGACCAGTGGACCCCTGAATTTGATCATTTTTCTATTTATGCAACTCGCATACAAAACAAATACTTAGCACAAATTGAAAACTTTGTAAACAAAATTTTAACGACAAAGGAATTACATACAGTTTTCTATTAACTCAAAATATCTAATATCCCTGTTAAATAAATTTCTACTTTTGCAGTTACTTTGTCTTAACAAATTAAAAATTACGTTTTTACATGAGTAACTAATTACTGTATCTTTGTAAATCTCGTCAAATGTAGAAACCTTACCTATCTGTAATTAAATATTACACTAATACTAGTGCTATGTTTCATCTACTGACTTAAATTCGTTCGTGATTTCTTATAAAATAGTTAAAATTATCTTCGATCGGTTTTTTAAAATTATTATCATGAGTTTTTTTAGATTAAAGCATTCGTATTTTGTGCCTTCACAATTAGCAATTACTGTTTAGTAATCTGTTACTTGTAACTCAAAGATTGATAATAATTATTGTAGGTGAATAATAAAAATTTTAGAGGCAGGTTATGGAAACAAAGTTACCTATCAAACGTGTAAAAATTCTGATAAACTCCTTTGTACCGTGTGCTTGTAATTATTTCTTCATTGTTTATGTTGTTTTTCGTTTCTGGTTTTGTTGTTTTCTCAATTGTATTGTTATTTATCGTATTTTCGTATCTGCTAAGATTAGTTTTAAATAACGGCAAGAAAATTTTTGAATGAGGAAAAACTAGACATGTTGGAAATCTACTTCCAATCTCATAGAAATGCTTCTTGAGCCTCAAGAATGTATGAGGATACATTGCCAGCTTCAATGAGACTAGGAACTATACGTATAATGTACAAAACCAACAACGGACTAATGCTGTTTTAGAATACACCATCGAAAATCCTACTATATCAGTTCAAAAAACGGCAAACAAAACAGCTGTGCCTAAGACGACAGTTCATCGACTATTAACAGCTAATAAATACCATCTTTACAAGCCTACAATTGTATAAAGTTTAATTCCAAATGACTACCAAAGAAGAACAGCTTTCGCTGAGTGGTATATTCAAAAATGTAGCGAAGGTCCCAATTAACGAATAGGGTTATATGGATTGACGAAACGAGATTCACAAATTGTGGAATATTTAATAGACATAACATTCATTATTGGAGTGTAGAAAATCCTCACAATAGTACCCAGAGGAGATTCCAAATGAAATTTATATTCAATGTTTGGCGTGTAACTTAAATTTGTAATAGTTTGGTAGGTCAATAATAATACTAGGGTACATTTTTCTAAGAAATCAATTAATTGGGTCATTTGTTTTTAATTATAATTTAAATGGGGAACGATATCTATAACTGTTGGAGAACCAAATTATACCAGCAATTAGACAAGTTGTCGGAAATTTAAACGAAACTTGGTTTATGTACGATGGATGCCCTGCTCATGATCGTGGCATAATTAATGATTATTTAAGGGGAATATTTCATAATGAAATCATTGTCAACAATGGAGACATTTTATGGCCAGCAAGGTCGCCAGATATTAATTCCCTTGATTTTTTTGTATGGGGGCTGCAAAAAAATGAAGTTTATTCGTTTGAAGCTTCAGAAAATGTAGCAATTTTGGAAGAACGAGTGAAGAATACTTTCGATGCTATTAACAAAAATAGTTTAATGAGAGTGGTAAATGCGGTTCAAGTCCGTTGTCAAAAGTGTATTGAGCAGGTAGGTGGACATGTGCAGCAATTTCTTTAATACGAGTGTTAACTGTTTAATTATTGAAATTACAATTTGCGCTCTTACGATATGTTGTTAAAATTTTGTTTACAAGTTTTCAATTTGTACTAAGTATTTGTTTTGTATGTGAGTTACACAAATAGAAAAATTATCAAATTTAGGGATCCACTGGTCCTCAGCCTACTATTGAAAAATCAAAATTTCTAATTTTTGTACTTTTGAGAGAAGATAATGGCATGTTGTTATACATTATTGGAAAGAGAATTAAATTGCTATAGAATGATGTAAAAAAACGATATAGCACCTGTATGAAACAAAAAGTTACAGTCAGTATCTCAAAAACAAAACATGGTATTTATTCCTCTTTAGTATCGCTGCAAATTACATTAAAATGTGCCTGAACAATGTCCTAGTTAAAATAATGTCAATTCAAATTAACGAGATATGAGGGAATTTAGAAACCGCACGATTTTGGTTTTTTGGATTAGTTTGAAAACGGCTAAATCTGTATCAAATTTGAAGGACCGTCAAATTTCTCATAAAATCCTCTGAAATATTTCCTATTTAACCGCCTCTTTATCTCTAATATTAACTGAGATAGCAATACATTCCCTAATTTGGGACACAGTGTATAATGATTAATTAATTATTTTAAATAAATACGGCAAAACAATGAAATCTAAAATGCAATCAGAAATTATGTAATACTAGCTTAAAAATTTATATTTTAAATGCAACTTAATAATTTACGTACAGAACTGTACTAAATTGAAATAATTTTTTTCACCAGTATTTTACTCTATTACAATGGTTCCAAATAAAATATGATAAAACAAAGATCAAATCTAAAATTTAATTAAATAAAATTCGGTTCTTCAAATATCTATGCGCCCTTAGGCATGGGCAATTTCAATATTTTATATTAAATAAAACTATGCTGCCGAAAAAGGAATAACATATAAAAATCAAAAAATAACGTTATCAATTGGTTTTAATTAAAAATATCTGGCAAGATTAATCTTATATTTAATCTTTATATTACATAACCTCGAATATTAATCTATTACAAATGATATTAAATAATTTCTGGAAGATTCATAATTTTGAATGTGAAAGGCGTAAATCCTTTGTTTAAAAGTTGGCCCAAAAGGGGCCTGAAAAATATATTTCTCCTTAGGCTATACTTGTTTATTTGCTGCTCCGCTACAGAATTTCCAGAAATGTTTACTTGTTCAGAGCTAACTGATGGGATCGATATTTGCCGCAGGCTATGAATTTCTTGTAAACAACATAATATACAGAATGATTCCGTTTAAACTCAATATACAGGGTGATTATATATTAGCACCAATATACACAACGTTCGCCAATATACCTCTAAACCATCATCAGGTATTATAAAATCCCTAAAAATCAAAGATGGCCAACAAAAATAAATAGATTTCCCCAAATTTAAATATTCCCGCAATAAAATCAAAGATGACCACTGTTAAAATCCATTATGGCTGCCAAGATCAAAGATGTCCGCCAAAAAATCCAAAATCGCAGACAAAAGTAACTAGATTTTCTACCAAAAGTCCCTAGATTTCCAAGATGGCCGAAGAAAATCCAGTATTTTGATTCAATCCTCCATTTTAATTGCATTTATTTTATCACATCCTGTATATTCATTTTGAGGCATCCTTATATTTATTTTGATGCACACTGTATATAATTTTTGAATCATCTTGTATATGTGTGACGTCATAGGCTTTCCCTAGAAAAGAATTGGTAGGGTGTGTCATAGAATCCCCTATGTCTATTTACTAAATTATGTTATTTCATAAAATTGAATTGCTATAGTGCCTTTATTATTTACTTCACTTCCATGAATTTCATTTTTAAAGAGCTGCAATTAAATCCGGAGAACAAGTAATCGATGATTATTCTTATAAAGGCAAGTAACAACTATAGTGCTAGAAATAATATAGTTTAGTTGTTAGTGATAGTGAAATGTTACAGATTCTTAGACTTTGTGAATTCAGTTAGTTATACTAAAATAAATCTAGTTCTACTTGATCTAGTAACGATAAAACCAATTGCATAAGACGGAAACCGACAAGTAATGCCCAAGAAAAGTAGAGGTACTCTAGGTCTTCCAGAAATGTTAAACAAAAAATTTGCGTGGTGTAGCTTGTCAACGAGCCATCATAAATTTCTTATACTTGTATAATATGAGATCGGTCTGATTAATAATGCAACTAACATAGAGATGACGCCATAATCTACGCATGCGTGACATTTTTCAAATCTATCATATGTTATAAGATAGCTGTCAAAGTTTCAGCCAAATACGTTGCGTCCTTTGTCTTTTACAATTGTTTAAAGTAAACGTGTTACATTGTTTTGTGAATATGGACAAAAGAGAATTTGGTGCTGTGAATAAACACATCCATATCGCCGGGAAAAAACCCAAAGAAATTAAAGAAGATTTAGATAATGTTTACGGCGAATCTGCGTCATTATTTAAGACAGTTTGTTTCTGAGCGAATAAATTTAAACGTGGCCGTACGAGTACCGAAGATGAAACAAGATCAGGACGTCCGAAAAAGGCTACCACTGACGAAATGATCACCAAAGTTCATAATCTTGTTTTAAATGAACGACGATTAAAGGTGCGTATGATAGCGGACACTATAGGTATATCTGAAGAACGCGTTGGTCATATCTTACATGAACACTTGGATATGATAAAGCTGTCAGCAAGATTGTGCCGCGTCTGCTAACTGTGGACCAGAAACGAATGCGGGTAACAACTTCCGAGTAGTGTTTGGCCCTTTTTAAGCATAATCCCGACGAATTTTTACGTCGATTTATTACTGTTGACAAAACGTGGATACACCACTATACCCCTGAAACAAAAATTCAATACATAGAATCGGTAGAAGCCAGTTGGAGTGCATCGAAGAAAGCAAGAGTGGTTGCATCAGCTAACCAGGTTATGACCATTGTATTTTGGGATGTTCGTGGTGTTATCTTTATAGATATCTGCAAAAGGGTAAAACAATTATAGGCGAGTACTACGCGTCGTTATTGGACCAGCTGATTGAAAAATTAAAGGAAAAACGATCGCATTTGGCAAGAAAATGGTGTTGTTTCATCATAGCAATGCACTGGCTTATTCATTGAACATTTTCACGGCAAAATAAGTTGAATTACAATTCGAAACACTTCGTCATGCATCTTACAGTCCAAATTTAGCTCCGTCTGGCTTTTTCTTGTTTCTAAACTTGAAAAAATGGCTAGATGGAAAGAGATTTTCATCTAAGGAGGAAGTGATTATAGAAACAACTGATTATTTTGAGACATTTGATTCATTCTATTATAATGAAGACGTTAAACGACTTCAACGTCGTTGGAACAAGTGTATCAAGCTAAAACGGGATTATATCGAAAAATAAAAGTAAAATACTTGAATAAAGTACCTTCTTTTGTACTACTTACCTTTGTTTTCAGACCACCCTCGTATTTAAACAAAATTTAAAGAGATGACTTTGAAAAATGTACTAATAGAATCTGACGTGAGACAACACGCAATTTTCTCTTTCGTATTATACACATGCAAATAATGTTCATAAATGATTAAAACATTATTACGTTTATTTCAGGAACAATAATTCCAAAAAATTGTTAGAGCTGTTTTAGAGAAAATCACAAAAAACTTAAAAATCACAAGAATAAAGTGACACTTCCGGCGATCCGATTTAATAAATTCTTTGCCATCGTATATAAGGAAGATGGTTAACTCAAGTATAAAATTTTACTACAATGTTTAGTTTTTGAGATATGTTGTTCAAAATTAATACTTTAACTATTTTCTGTTACTCAATTTTACCGAAATTTATTATATAGCCTTGAAATATAATGAATTTTAAAGAAATTTTTGCAGTGTTACTTCTGGTTATTCGATTTTAACCAAATTCTTGAGTTTCTATGCAAAGATAGTTATGATCTTAAATATAAATTTTCATTTATATACGATTTATAATTTTATTGTTATTTTATTCAGAGTTAACAGTAAACGTATTTTAGGTTACTCGATTTAAGGAAAATTGTCTGAAAAACCACGTAAATATAATATGAACGCCATTAAATCACTAAGAAATATAGTAAGTTTCAAAAACGTCGTTACAGTGGATTTCGAGAAAATTGCCAAGAACCAAAAAATAGCAAGAGTAAAGTGGCACTTCCGGTTATCCGATTTTTATTGCACCTGGTGGTTATTCTCTAAGTTCCATGGCAAATTGTAAGTCATCCATATATTTATGGATGAGTTCGAAACATGAGCCCTAAAAATGACATCATTAAAACCAAAATTATTGCTGCGATATGCAGACGAGTTCTTTGTAATATGAACGCATGGCAGAAATGAGTTCGATAATTTCTTGCGTCACAACAATAGTTTATAAGAAAATACAGAATTTACTATGGAAGTAAAGAAGAACCACCAATTTCCATTTCTAGACGTACTTATCAATAAGAAAAAAGATCGAAGCCTAGCATACACAATGTACAGAAAGCCTACCCATACGGACAGATATCTAACCCCAATCACATCACCATCATGCACAATTAAAATCAATAATAAGAGCACTCATGGCCTGATCTCGCAAATTAAGTGATATAGAACACCGAAATATAAAGATTAACCTACTACAAAATGCACTAATAAAAAATGGTTACAGACATCAAGACATAAAAAGAGCCCTAAAAATAAACAACCGTAAATCAGACAACAATAGCGATAAAAATACCACTACGATATATCTGTTGTACGTCAAAGGCACAACAGGTAAAATAAGTCGAGTTTTGAAAAGATACAATATAGAAATAGCATTTAAAACGCTTAGAATGATTTAAAATATTTTACAAAATCCGAAAAACAACATTCTCTTAGAGGCACAAAGAGTATACGAAATCCCTTTCGCAAACTTCGCACAGTCCTACATCGGTCAAACAAATAAGAAAATGCTGTCTCTAAAAACGAATCAACTTCGCCGTAATACAACACGCCAGCATTACAGAACATACAACAAATTTTGACGCCGTGTATCGCTTTCTTCCTGTTGTCACTGTGTCTGCATATTCGTTTCTATAATTAAACGAATACTGTTACTTGTAGGGAATAGATAGATGTCACCAGATAGGTGTGTATACAATTACTCCAACGTTTTGTAACAAATTTTACAATATAGAGAAATTATGAATTGAATGGCCCTCATAAAATTATGATGCATTCTTAATGCTTTTGAATTTGACCAGTCTTAAAAGCTATTAATTACTACTGTATTTCTATCAACCTCTTCATTATCTATTTATTAAAAAGAGAATCTAGAGAAACTTAATAATTATTTCAAGAACATTTATAGATATCAATTTAATTGAATTTATTATCATGAAATACCGTAAAAAGTCATGAACTATAAACTTCAAGTAACTAATTAGAAACAACTTATATGCGTCAACTAATTATCTGAATAATCTTCTAAACAACCATCGATTAGATAATGAGCGCATTAATATATTAAAACGTAATGTCACTTTAAATATGATTGCTTTTTTATATTTTTTTTCCAGTTATATAACTACTAAAACATCAAGTACAATTGTTCAATCACATAATATTTTTACTTTCTTTTACCTATACGAAATTTAGTATAGACAGTCATGTTTTCGGTCAAAATTTTCAATGTCCAGTTTTTAGTGAAAATGCACGTTTTCAGGTCCCCTACATCCGAAAAACATGTTATTAGAAATTAGTCTGTGTATGTGTGTGTGTGCGTGTGCGTGTGCGCGTGCGCGTGCGCGTGCGTGTGTGTGTGCGTGTAGCAGATCAGCTGCAGTACATGTTCTTATGAACGTAATCCCCCAAAAAAATCGCACATTAACATATTAGTGGAGCCTGTTGATTATAAAATGTTACCATTGTTCTGATTACTTTGTTGCTAAGCAATTGACGTAAAACTGTAGTATTTGTATAACAAAGATTTCCAACATGGTGACATACGAACTGTCATGCCATTTAATTTAAATCCATTCTTGTTTTAAAAAATATAAGGACTTATTGCGCCATACATATGCTAACATGATGCTATTCAAGGTCAAATAATGAAAATTTCGTTTGTTGCTGTAGTCGTTAAATAGAAATGGGTTATGTTCGACATTCAAAAGTTGTTATGAGCTCATTCTCCTCGTTTATCTTTCGCAGCATTCGTTGACAGAATTTGAGTTTCTAGACGATTTGCAACTAGTAGAGATTGTAATATTTGCACTGTGACAATATTCTATAAACACTCGAATAATTGATTTGTACAAACACTGCTTGGTGTGGGCCTTTAAACAGTCTCGATATTGTTTAGCCTATGAGCAGTTTACATGCAATCTGGAGCCTTCTTTTTAGAACTCAACCAGTATCTTCAAAATTTCGTATGCATATGTTAATTGCATACACTGCCAGAGCAAAATCTTGTGTGTCCTAAATTAAAGTAATGGTGTCGCGTAGTGTTCACACTATCATTGTTTTCGTAAAATATTTTGACGGTAAAAGTACTCTGCATACCATTTTGATGCTCCATAATAACTAACTGGGACGATGGTGTCAACTGGGGCATATGTTACTTAACACAACCAATCGCGCGAAGCCGCCAACAATGTTTTAAGCAAAAGTATTTAGTCTCTCAACAGAATTTGATCAATTCAACATTGTCATTTTCAAAACATCTTTCAAGAAAAACCATAGTTTTGAGCCAGATAGGAATTTCAACATCTTAAATTTCTAATAAATTTAGTTTTCAACAAACATGCGGAAAATGTATTTCATTGCCAAACTAAATATTGTGTATAAAAACGCCAATTATAATAACTTGAAATTATTAAACGGGATAACACCAATGCCACCTATGTTAATAAAAAGGTACCTTTGTTTATCACAAAATGTAGAAATCTCGGAAAAAGGTACACATAAGGCTCAGTAGAGGGAACTTTCATATTAGTTCGTTTCATAAGAATTTTAACATCGTTTTGATAAATTCAAAAATTGTTCCTTTCCATTTGATTTCGTATGCGTATGTGTTCTCTCAAATAATGATATCTAAAATTCAAAAATAAAAACTTTAAAATTATTTTTATTAAATTTGCCTCATGAATAAGCTTCAATAACCAAAACTACAAACAGCTTTTAATTTTTGTCGTCCTAATATTTTTAACCATTGGCTGGTTTTAATTGTTTATTACTACAACAAGAATGTTTTTAAATTATATATACATATACAATTATTACATAAAACAACATTTTAACTTATAAAAATGTAAAACATATGTTTCTAACAGAAATGTAACCAAAACTTACTAAAATAAAAACCTAACACTAAATAGTTATTAATTTAAACTAGATCCACTAAAATTAACATGAACTGTTATTCAGTCTGAGGATGTTATAGTTTACGAGTTTTATACGGAAACGTTTGTTTAAATGAATAAAAATTCAATTTTGTTGTGACGCTAAATACAACTATACTATTATTTAAATAATAACCTAACTACATTAATAATCAATTTATCTAGAGCCAGGATAGACCCACTCTACTTTTTAATGCTTTAAACATTTTCCATTTCACTAAAACAACTTGTATTATGAATTACTGTAGAAAAGCATATTGATCTATATATTTACTTCAAACTTAACCATATACTTCTGTAAAAGGTATAACAATTAGGCATCACTGAAATTGAAACTGTTGCAAGCAATTATTATAAACATCAAGCAAATTTTCTAAACAAATTATATTTTTGAAATATTAATTTATATATTATTTGAAGCTCTCAACAATCTTAAATATAATTCAAGGAAATACTTATAGTAATAGAATTTGTTTCAAATTCGCAGTTTAAAATTGATTTCAACTGGTTATTTGGCTATCTACAGCAATATTATTAATGAAAAAGTAACGGCCTTAATGATAATTAATAACACTATTCGGAAATAACTCGTTATTAAAGTGTAAATAGCTAATTTAGCATATGTAGAATATTTAGTTACCAAACCACAATATGGAAAGTATGATCCTCCATTGCGCGTAAACAAAAAATGTTGTATAAATGGTATTCAAGAATGTTTAGTTTTGGAAACATTAATGGTTATGGTTTTAATTATGTAGAATATAGCAGTATGCCAGATCCTAATGTATTATTTATAAAGAAAGTTCTTCCATTTAATTATTGACATGTATATATATATATATATATATATATATATATGCGATTTCGTTTTTCCGAGATTCCTTTCCACGTGTTTTTTTGGTCCTTAAAAGGGCAGTTTTTATTGTGGCGACGTTTCGACAGAGTCCCATCTGTCATTTTCAAGCCGTTTATTTTTGGTTTTTACTACGACTTCTCGTGATAATAGTTGTAGTAAACCAGCAACCTGACGATTTACTAATCAGTTTTGCTATAATATCGCTCTTCACAAATGTGCCATTAAAAGAGATGCTAGCAATAATAAAAGAAAAATACAACCCAGATAGCAGCTTATTAGATCTTATGAAACACTGTCTCAGCAATACCTATTTCATCTATAA
>JAHWXV010643201.1:0-12369 GCA_024586415.1 Phrixothrix hirtus
TTGTACCAACTTAACAAGACGATTTTGGATATAAGTAAGTTGGGTTAAATCTTCTTATTTTTATCCCAGGAGTCCGTTGTGAAGCCATGTCCCAGCCTTTCGGAGATACGGTGCATATATACAATTTAAGAACATACTTAATAAATTTTCAGTTTTTTCACGTCACAGATTTTTACACGTATTTTGTTAAAATTTTGTATTCTATTAATTTTTTGTATAAGAGAATCAGCCATTTATAACTTAGGGACAATATACATGCTAAAAGTGACCACATTAAGCGGCGTCTGTTGTTTATGCAACTCGTGGAACAAAGCATTTCAACAGATAAAGTTTTTTTTTATTTGCTTGATTATCTGTCATCTTAGCACAAGTACAAATTGCCATTGAAATTTTGATTCTTCCACTATATACGTGCTATTAAATCTCTTTTGGAATCCAAATTTTTATTTACTCTCAGATATATCATTTGCATTTTTTAAGTTTTCAAAACTAAAATTATTTCCATATGATTTTTCACACTACATCAATATACCGTCCTTATTTTCGATGGCTATTTTAAAATCTATATCAATCTAAATCAAATAAACTGAAAATTTGGTAACAGTTTTTTGTTAAATAAATTACCAAGTGATATCCTGGTGGGTTTTTATAAAATGGCCATTTGTCTATTACTGTTTTAGAATCGTTGCACTTTTATGCATTATATCAAATTAACTTGATCATCTACTATGTTATATAAATCCATCATTTTAAAAACATTAGTTTCATTTGTGTAGGAATAGTATTTATTGGTATGTTTGCGATTCTCGCACCCTTTTAAAAATCGATAAATTTTTAAATACTTGGCCGCAGCCACAACATCTAAATGTAGAATTAGTGTTAAGATCATGAAAGTGTTTATTATGCATAATTAGAGATTCTAAATGGCAGTAATCTGCTTTGCATATAAAGCAAATCATTTTAAAATTAATTTTTAAATAGGCAATTAATTAAAAAAAGGTTTTCACTTTGTTTGAAGCAAGAGTATATAAAATATTATATATAAGGAACACTATTACATACACCAAAACAATAATTCAACACCTTAGCGCTGCATTGCTCTATTGCACAATAATGCACTAAGAAAATTTCTGTTAATCCTGGGACCGTTCCGCAAGGATTTGCAGATTTAGTGAACGTAATCGTTGGATGAATGACTGCTAACCTTTGGCGTCAAGAATGTACTAAATTGACAACGAATTTTGTTGTAAAATATTTCAGCCATGTGAATTTATTCATGGACATAATAAACTTACAAAACCAACACTAACTTTTTACTCTTATAGCAAAGTAGAGAAAGTTTTGATGCTGTTGAGGTATTGCCATTTATTTCAGGTACATGTTGAATACAACAAACAATAAGATTTCGATATATTTTTTATTTATTCTGTAATTTGAAATTCAATCAATCTTCCGGTAGTAATTTTGTATTTCTAATGTGCGCAGTAAGATAAATTCATTTCCCAGATATACCTTACATAGCTAAATTTTACAATTATGTAAACATAAATATTGCGAGAGACGCCGCCGCTTTTTAATAATTTCTATTAAAAACGTTTTAGAGACAAGAAAGTATCATTTTTTAGGATTCTGTAGGGTTACTCTCTACATTTCTTTATTTTCAAATATATTTTGTCCTGTTTATCTAGCAACAAATCGTAACTTCATCTGCGCCAGCTGTGTGGAACGTGTGGAAGCTACAAAGAATATTGTAACTCACAAATAAAACACTTTTGTTAGAAAATAAACTGGTATATAATTCTACGATATTGTTTAGAATCCATTGTTAAATATTCACATACATAGTTGAAGATAAGGGAGAATATATTAAGAGCTTTCCGTTTAAATATTATATATTTATATAGTCTCAATGGGAAACGTTGTATCACCTTTAAATTCGCTTATATAACTTGAAAACATTTTATATACTACTTTATTACACAAGAACAGCTTATAAATTGGTACGACTAAACTTAACTTTAATAAAACAATGTGTATTTCAACTCTCTCTGTTAATGAATATTGAACGTATGAATGTTAATCAGCTTTAACAATAATTTGATATGAGAGCTTGATTCCGGATAATACATTCACATATGTAGAGCTGGTATGTTATAAAAGCCATTTCATCGACTAGGCTGACAATAACACTCATTGATTCTCTATTTTCTTTTGTACCCATATTTACTAGAGATAAATTTTCCTTTGGGAATCAGATGACCCGATTTGATTATCTGAGTGGGCTGGCAGATGCAATGGCTTCTCCTGAATTTTACAACTGCAGTTCAGATAAAAAGAAAGTTGTGTGTATCCTAAATGATAAAAAGCTCAACACCAACTTTATTCCTTTTAGTTTTTACATTTTCATGATAAGGATACTTTATGACTGCGAACTAGATCAGATATCAGAAAATCATTTTTAAATGTAATCTTTGAATGTTTGCACTTTTGCGCAATCTTTTATCTTTACCGCGGAGTCTAAAAACATTCGAACTAAGCACTCTAAGATGCTCTTTTAAATTAAATAAAATTAATTTTATTTTCAAATTGACAAAATTGGAATGTTTTTTCTGTACTGAAATTTCAAAATATAAAACAGAAACTGTATTTGTGAATACAATTTTTAACAAAAAATGAACATTCTGTTGGTGCCTCGAACAAATGTAATAAGGTATTTATCTACCAAAACCGATATTGTAAGAAATTATATGCATTTTTGTAATTTAATTTGTTATAAAACAGGTAATAAAAAGTAAATAAGTAATAAAGCTAAACACAAACATATGATGGAATGAGTACACCGTATATGCATGAGAGAAATGACTGATCGATATTTTGTAACCTTTGAGACGCCATAAGATTACTAGTGTTTGTTTGTTACGGATGTTGCGGGATGCGGAAATTTCCTTGGCTATCTTGACTTCAACTACTATGGTCATTTCGTCACGACTACTAGAATTCCACGGCAAAGTAGGGATTTTGAGCATGTTGAACATCACACTTATCCGAGAAAAAGGCACGTTTTAAAATTTTTCTCCGTTGAAAAATTTACCGACCACGATCGGGTTTGTACCGGCGTTCCTTGGATGTAGCGACAAATATGCTAACTCGTATGCCAATCGAACCGACTAAAATTACTATTATAATATATTAAGATTTAGACGATCAGAACTCCAACAAGGGCGTTCGAGCAATCTTGAACAGGCATTTTTGAACGCACAGTATATGTATTATAAATTAATATTTTAAGTAGCTACAAATGTTTATATCATAATATTAATTAAATAAGAATGAAGATAATTAAAAAGTAATATCTTGTAGGTAAGAATTGCTAAATGAATTCTAGGATAAGATAGAGTTATCATATAAGAAACTATTGGAATTCGCAGTATAATAACATGCGAATGACGTTAGGTAATATTTATATTAATATGAAATATTTAAAATCACGCAGCTGAAATATTTTTATTTCGATATTTCATGTCATGACTAAATCAAATAATAACCGTACATAATTTTTCCAAAAACGAAATCCGTAAACATGGGGGATTACAGATATCCGCTAGTTTTAGGCAGGATAGTTAATAATTCAACTTCCGTATTTGCATGTATGATAGTTGATATAGTGGTAAAGCACTAAGCATACCAAGAATCCAGCAGCAAGAGTAATTTTGTAATACTTTTGGCCAAATATATATTTTGAAAACAGTGTTTAAAGTGCTTGTTAGTTAGTATTGCACTTTTAGATGCGGCAACATAAACATTTTCTGCTTTAAATAGTGATTGCTTTACTTTGGGCCTAATGTACCTACAGATTCCTTTAACACTAGGATCATTGGTGTAATCAACTCACTATCAGCAGAAATAGTAGGTGAGATTTAGAGCTACGAGTTATAGTTGACAATGATTGCATAAGTACATTAATTGATTTTGAACCTTTATAATGCAACGTCATACAGGAACGGAGCTCCAAATTGGAACCACTTTGATCTGAATTGAAAACATTTTGTAGGCCACAGACAACCGTGTGAGACTTTACTTCTGTAACGACCGTTTCACATGTGTATTGTATATTGGATAATTCTTTTTGCTCTGATTTCGTAATAAATTTTGTCATTCTTCGTGAAAATATACTATATACCTTCTAGTAGTTAAGCAACCATGAAATTGATGGTTTAAAATCCGATATTTTTACTAAACCTTAGAGTTCAATTGCTCATTGTTGAAGAGTTACGTAATAAACTATTGCTCCTCTCCCAAATACTTCGTTGAAATTTGTCCACACATATTCATTCATTAACTTTAATTTGTGGTATCTAGTTTCACCTTAGTCTAGTTGCTTCTCCCATTTATAAAACTGTTTTACACGTTTTACACATTTAAAATTGTTACAGCAGTGCCAAGATCTTTTTGTTTAGTGTTATCACTTTTCCAAAACTAACAGCTCTTTGCTTATAGTCTTTCTCAATAATGCTTTATTCACCATAGGTACATGACAATTAGCCTTTTGGTTGCTGATTATCACCAAGAATGATGTTCTTTTTATCATCGTCATCATCCTCATCAGGAAGAGGGTATTACTCTCTGTTCCAAAATTGCGGTCAACTGTAGACTCTAATTGCAGAATAGTATCATGTGTAACAGTGAATGAGGTAACTTCATTTACTCTATCAATTATGTCTTTCAATGCATCGTGAAGTTCGATTTCCCCACATGTTATAGGATACGAAACAAAATTATTTACTTGCAAAGTCATCATTAACATATAAATTACAATTGCCAAATTTATATGTATTTTGTTAGAAACTAATGTTACAATACTATCAAAGATACTTCCGTTGAACTAAAATAATTACTTCACACGTTTATTTTTATACCCCCTTTTTCCTGGAGGAATTTTACATCGAACTTTTTAGGTAACGCACCGTTAAACGCTTCATTGGCAGTTATTTAAAAACTGTTTAAGATACATGCTATCGAATGTAAATTTAAGGTTATTGTGATTAATGTGTTTAGACTGTGAAGTGATTCGATTATTTAGAAGAGCTAGCATATGACCAGTTCGGAAATCAAAGGAGATCTGAGCAATTATTAGAAATAATTTAAAATACTTATAATAGAGTGCCATAAACATACGTTTAACTAATTATACAATGGATAAAGTTAATTTTTGAGAAACTGGAAGTTTGTTTGCTGTTCTAAAATTTAGAATGATCGGGCTTTCATTTATATAACGTTTAATGTCAATTTAAAACAATTTAAAGTTGTAATTCATTACTCGTTTCTAACTATGATGATCTATAAAGACCCAGCGAAAAATAAGACTCTGAAGAAGTTTAAGGGCATATGCTTTGCTGAGAAGAGGCTGGATACTCTAGGCTTGACTAGAATCAAATCTACGAAACGAGGCGTTCTTGGAAATTGGAGTCTGCTTATTGCGGAAATAGGAATTGCATCAGATAAATAACTGAAAAAATGAATAATTAAATCTATAACTATTTATATTCTCTTCTAGAATCTATCTGAAATTTTGTTCAGTAAAATTGTAATGTCCCCATATTGACGTGATAAAAATTTCCAGATTTATAATCAAGACACAAGCACTTCAATAATTTTACATGAATTTATTACTTGGTAGAGTACATAACTTTTGTCTTAGATGTTATAACTGTAATAATTGTAGTTTGAAATGTTACTTTAAGAGTTTTTTAGTTACAGACAGCCAATGAGCGTCTATGAGTTCATGAATTCGCAGGAAGGACGCCAAAGATTCAAAAGACACAAGTAGAGGAATAGTAAGACAAAATGGGATACTTTCTTCTATTATTTACCATATAAAAAGTAAATTCTTAGGTAGCTCAATCAACTGCTAGTAAAAGAGTAGCTTTATTAAATTTTTGCCTGTTATTCTTTTTAAAATACAGAATCGAACAAGTTAACATCATAATGAACGTAAATTCGAATGCTCTATTCTTGCCTATTAAACATACTTAGGATCAGAATTTGTAGTAATAAAACTTCAAGCCGATCTAAATAGAAAGTCTTATGAGAAGGCCTTCCATTCTATTCATATTTAAGTTACAAACTTTAAACGAAATCTGAGGGATTTTTCCTTTTTAGAAAATTTTGAGTATTTTAGTTCTGTAAATATTCATTAATATACACATAACAAGTGCAATTAATAAAGTTGTTGGGGAAACTCAAACTTTTGAAACTGTTGCTTTAAGGACAGTAAGTGCTTGAGATGAATTTGTTCTGTTGAATTGGTTTGGATTCAAATATTTGCTTCTTCTTCTGGTTAGGCCAGTAAAATTTTCGAAGTTACATAATTGGGGTTTCCTCAGTTGATTTACTAATATTAGCTAAGAGAATGTGGTTATTTAACATTAATATGCAATTACTAAGTAAACTAACAAATAAATCCTATTTAAGGGTATCCTTACAGTGTCTTATCACAAATTTGGTTTGATACTATTTCACTGGGTGTTACTATTAACCATAAGCTTTCTGTTACCGTAATTATTTGAATTTTCGTAATAGAAACTAATTTCGTTTGTTTAAAACAACTGTTATTTCGCACCTACTAATTAGTTCACTTTCACAGTTTTTTTTATTAGTCTGGATGATAATTCAGTTTTTGCACAAATAAACTTTGTAGATTATTTCGTTGCATTATAAAAATTGCTCGAATACTGGGATATAGGTTTTAGTAGGAACGGTAATAGAGAAATTGTTGGTTGTCATTATTGCTATAGGGAATAGTTTGTAATAATCGTACATTATACTGCCGACTAAGGGCATTTCTAGAATATAATATATTCGAGATTCTTTTTGATAGGCTTTGACAGTTGCTTTTGCTAATTTGTAGGGCTAATTAAATGTTTTTAAGACTTGTTATGAATTTTAATTCGTGAATTAATTGAACTAGCTGGCAGATGTACCAGGAATAGGTGAAAATATTCTGAAACAATTGTTCTATCCAGTTCATCTACATGTACCATTTCATATTTTATTTTCACGTATTAGTATGGTATAAGTATCGTGATCATTTTAATACTAGGATAAGGTCCAATAAATTGGGGTGTGGTTTTATGGCGAATTTTGGTTTTCATTAGCATTTGGTCATCTAGTTTGTATTTTGGAATATTTCTACAGGTGAGTGAAATTTAGGGTGAAGAGGAGTGATTGTATAGAATTGCATTTTATGTGGGGTAAAAAGTTGTTTAATGGTTCCGTTAGCAAATTCTTTTCGACCGCTTGATGTAATTTTCTCTCGTATGCGAAATATTCTTAAAATTTATTTCTATTGCTTGTTTGATTATTAATAGCTAAACTCGAACTTTTTTAGAAAATTCGCAAATAATTGTCAAGTATTTTACTTTATTGATCACGAAAGTATCTACATATGTGTACATGTTGAAACGGTCTCTTAGATGTAGCTGTTAAATTTAAGGATGCTGTAGGAGGTCTTTTTGAATACCTTTCTTTTCTACAGGTAACGTAACTATTGATGTAGCTGTGAATTCTATCAATCACTTTATCCTAATAGTAGTGTTTTTCCAAATCATTCACGGTTTCCGTGACTCCTCTATGATTTGGTTTTCCTTCGTCGTAGTTATTATTATTTCTAGTCTTTATTGTGCACCTTGAATGTATAAGATTTTTTTGAATTCCACTGAAATAGTTTTTTGTTGGTTGCTGTTGAATAATGCCGTTATTATTCTGCTGCATCGAGTGTAAGTTTCGTCGTCTAGAAGTTTGCAATAGTATTTTACACTTAGTTGTGGTTCTGTTTCGATAGGAGGAATCATCTATTTATTGAATGTATTTGCACGGGTGGTAATGCATTAGTGTTTGTGGATATCTATCATTAATTGTGTTTGTATTTAGATTCTACTCTTCATTTTGGTTTTCTGGAAGCGTCTAATTTCTTTACAACTATCCAAATTTGTGAACTGTAAGGGGATGTCGAATGCCTGATTATGTCATCTTGTAATAATTTAGTTATGTTTTTGCACTTCTTGTTTATGTACATGTAGACATCGATATGTTTTGGTAAATATTGGCTTGTCGTCGATCAATTTTATGTGCGCGTAATTTTGTTTGTAAAAGTTAGAAGGATATGTTCAGAACAAAATATGTTCCTAAATTCTGTATATACATAGATATAATAGTATTGCTCTTTTTTCGTCATTCAAGTGATCAAGTCTTATGATGTTTACATTTTTCAGTTGCATTTGACGTGCCATTCCTAATTCTGGATTGTAATTACTATTGATTTAAATAGTTTTGGATAATTCTTCAACTTTGGGGAAATCATCTATATCTATTTCCTGTAGAATTTATTGTCATGGTTTGTACAAAGATAGCTGCAGGAATTTCTAATCCGTTTTCTAATTTTTGGTAGTTTATTAAGCTTTGATTTAATTTAGTATATTTTACAGGTAAGCAAACTCTTTTTCTGGCTCTTGCAAGCATTTGAATTTAGTATTTTTGTTTTTGTTGCAACTTTAGTGCAATCATATAATCTAGTGGGATAGTTACGTTTTTTTGTTACCCGTTGCTTATTTTTTATATCTGTTGTTGTTTTCAAGCTTTGTCATAAATCAATGCCTATTAAACCTCTATAACTAGTGTTGAAGAAAAGGAAAAATTTAAGATAGTAGAATGATCTAGTTGTTGGTTATACAAGAATAGCTGCCGTTCCACGATGTTTCGTTGCGTTGTATTGAAAATCGTTTGTTAGTTACAAATGATTGGTAATGTGAGTAAAGAGTGATTTATTGAGGCACGGGCCGATCCAGTGTCTGTGAGCTGCCTTCCATTATCAAATTCAGGTACAGTATGGTAAATTTGAACCCTTGATATTGTTAAGATCTGATGGAATGGTCTCTAGACTTGGTTGCTTGGTTCAGAAAATTTCGTTCGTTAATTTCATAACCATTTTCGTCCATCGTATGTTTCATTGAATATTTAAAAATCATTCTGGTACTCTTTATGTTATTCAGGTTATTCTTCGACAAAATCTCCTGTAGCTTTTTATATATTATTCACTACCTTATATTTTTGTAGTTCGTTCTAATAAAGTTTGGGACGTTGGTTTGTCGCCTTTATTGTGAAAGGAAAGGTAATAGATTTGTAGTTGTAATTTGTGTCGAAATTGGCGTTGGTGTATTGGTTAGTGAGTTTGATTTTTTCAAACATTTCGCTGTTGATAACATATGTCTGCAAAATATCAGATGGTTGAAAATGAATATGTGTTATTATCTAACCTTTTCATGCTGATCCCAGAATTGGTTTTAGTTTTTCTCTATCATCTACAGTTTTTTCACAATTTACGTATATTGTCTATTAGTAAATATTTATATGAATAATGTAGACAATTATGTGAAGCCGAGATATATTTTCTAGTTTTTCGAACTGTGCTGATTAAGGCTAATGTGCAGGGTTCAACGCTAAATTAACCGATCAGAAAATTAGAGAACTATTGAAAGTAACCCTGGTGATGTAACAACCTTAATTACAGTTTACATGTGATTGGGTGGCGGACGTTATAGACGTATTGAAATTCCTATACTCTTACGTTTGCAGAGCGTTCACAGTGCATCTATCTATTGTAATTGTAGTTTTATTGTTTTATAATGTCTTCATACAGGTGTGTAAACATGCTCAACGTTTTTGTTACATTGATGGAAATTACATACATAATGCTTAAGTAAAGAACCGGCATAACAGATTTTGCATGTCTTTTGCAATTAATATGGCTTGGAGGGAGCCCAAAGACCGTTTTAATGTTTGTTACTTTTGTTTAGTAAATATTCAGGGATGCAATTCAAAAAAATAAGGAACAAATTACATATCCAAGTATTCCCTCAGCCCTTAGGACGGTTCCCTATGGAGAAGGTCGGTCTGGCCCTCTACCACCAGTTATTTTAAAGGAGATTGCAGTAGATGATGTTGAAAGTAATGAAAGCACCGAAGGCGATAATGACCATACCTATAAGCCTGAATATGATTTTATTTGACAACAGCTCTCTCCGAGTGAACTTAATGATCTGGTACGAGATCTAAATTTGACTAAGGAATCTGCAGAACTACTTGGTTCCCGACTTAAATATAAAAATCTTCTGGTTCAAGGAATGCAATTTTCATGGTATAGACACAGAGAAAGAACTAGTTCTTTTATTCTGCAAGAACGATTACTTGGTATACTGTACACACAATTTAATGCACTTCTATGGAATTGAACATGATCATATTCAGTGGAGGCTTTTTGCTAAGAAGAACCTCAAAGGTGTACTACTTTATAATGAGAATGTGTATGGGGCCACTCCTGTTGCCCACTTTGTTCAAATGAAAGAAATGTTCGAGAACATGAAGGTATTGTTAACAAGTATTCAGTATGATGTGCACAAATGATTAATCTGTAGTGACTTCAAAGTTATAGAAATGTTATTAGTACAACAAGCTGGGTAACAGAAATTGTCTTGCTTTCCATGTGAATGGGATAGTTGGGAAAAACAGAAGAGTTGGAGCATGAGGGTTTGGTCAGTGTGTAGACAGTTTATGCCTAGGACTAAAGCATCTTGCATGAACCACTTGTACACACTCGAAAAGTCTTGCTTCCACCAGTACACATCAAATTGGATTTGTAAGGGCTTTACTACAAAATTGACTCTCTTATACGTACCTTTCAATGAAATTTCTATTCATTATATAAGAAAAATTGAAAGTTAAAGTTTTCGTTGGGCCTCAAACCCACAAATTGGTCAAATACAACGATTTTGGGAATACGATGAATGAGAAAAAAAGGACGTATAGACCGCCTTCAGATCGGTTACTGAAAACTTTTTGGGAAATAATAAAGATCTAAACTATAACAAAATTGTTGAAACAATGTTAGAAAACTTTAAAAACTTGGGTTGTAACATGAGCGTAAAAGTTCATTTCCTATATTCTGATATCGACTATTTTTCGGAAAATTTAGGGCGTTACAGTGACGAACATGATGAATGCTTTCATCAAGGTTTTAAGGCAATGAAGAACAAGTACCTGGGAAGGTGGAATGAAAATATGGGGGACAATTATTGTTTGGTGTTACAAAGGAGTACTAAAGTTGCAGCAGGATCAACGAGGAAGTCAAAGAAGAGGAAGTGCGAAATTTAATAGTACAATGCGTACACTGGAACGCAAGACTACAAAGTAGTCTTAAGAACACTTCGAAAATGCTTATGAGTTTTTGAAGTGTAACTGTAAAAATGGTTTTATTTTAATACTAATAGTATGTAAATTAATAAAAATCGTTAAAACATAACTTCTTATTTTGTGTAACAACCTGACTTGATAGCTAAAAATGGAAATAATTCCCAAAATCAGTATTAAAAACTGATTCAACAATATCTATTTTCCAGCAATCTGACAAAAAATTTAAAGTGCAGGCTTGTGTAATTATTAATACCTTTTTGTTGGGACTGTAGTCTAGGAAAAAGTAATTGCTTTTGGTGACGTTGCCAAAATTATTGAATTGGATCTGTAGATTGACGTTTTAGTTGTTGAAATTGTGGATTTCTGAATTTTTGCACATGAAGTTGCATATGCATTTGTAAGATTCCCATTGCTATTATAATAATTTGTTTTTTGGCAGTTGAGAAAAATGCTCATATAGGAACAATTATTTCTCTTTCAATTGATATCTCTCTATCTCTCTGTATATCTCTCTCTCTCGCTCTGGAGCAGCAACCAGCATAGGATATTGAACAAAACAAGTATTTTTCCTTGCTATTCGAATTAAATTTTACACATTTTGTTCCTTAGTTGTAAAGAAATAAAATTCTAAAGAATACAAATGTTCCAAAAATTGGTTTGGTTCAGATATTCGGACATTATGCAGGAAGGCTTTATTAAAATCGTCGAAATGTGTAAACTTGTATAAGAGTATATTATCACCGTTAAATGGATTTGAATTACTGAAATGGCAATAAATACTGTTGTTCACTAGCTCAGATGCTGTGGGCAGAGTAGGGGTGGGTGGTTGGATACTATGGTTTCTCTGTCTTACGCTTACACTTACCTTACCAGGAAAGTTCATCGAAATAGTCAAAAAAGGAAAAGGTGACTAAGTACAAAAGGGCGCCACACTCTCGTAGGGTCGTTTTAAACAACGGTCTTCGCGAAACCGAAACACTGGATATCATGGTCGTGTCGGGGAGATACTAAGACGAAAGTGAGATTTAGTATCTTCCACATATGTTCTTGGTTCCTCTACGTGAAAGGAAACAAACGTGATAATTAACAGCTTACACTGAATCTCTAAAGAAAGATCCTATTCAC
>JAHWXV010643302.1:0-15946 GCA_024586415.1 Phrixothrix hirtus
AATAATAAGAATGGCAAGTAGAACACATATAAAAAATTTCATGACATTCTGAGAACGTGGGTTGCATGCCATGGATGATTTGACATGGATTGACCCAGCAGCGTATACAAAAGAGGCATAAAAATGAATATAAAAACAGCAAATTTGTGCAATTTTGTAATTTACAAAAGCTCAGAATAATTTACCCTAACCAGAAACATATATTTTGTGCTTCGAATTTATTTTATTTTGAGGTAATGTGTCATTGTATAAAAGATTAAAACTTTTTAAAATTATTTTTATTTTCTCGATGTTTCTCCAACTCAGTTTACGTTATCAGAAGACATTATTTAATATTAGGCACGTATTCCTTTCTTACTTGTTAAGTTAATATATTATTCATTCAATTAAGAAAAACGTTGCATTTTTAAAGCACCATAATTTGAAATTTGATTTTAAATTTAAGGATTAGGTGAAAACTGAGCTTTATGAATATAATTCGACAAATAATAATAAAAATATAATAAGATTGTTAATTTGTCAAAATAATTTTAATTTCGAAGGTGTATATCTAAATATTAAAGAAAAAACTCAAAATCTTCAACACAATAGTGGTTTGGAAATTTTGCGTTTTATTTTGAATATTTATATAAATAAGACGTATTTTAGTTGCACATGATTGAATAAAGTTGTAAGAGAAATAAATTTAAAAATTAGGAGCAATGCTACAAATGAAACTTTAACCTAAAGTGAATTTTGAATTCATTTTTTTATAGTTACCTATGGAATTGTACTATTTCTAGAATTAAAACTTCACAACTAAAATATCTTAAGTCTAGATTTTCGAACTGGTCTTAATTTACTCCAAGTTATTTACAGATAAAGTTTTTGACTTACACGGATTTGCTGTTCGCTTCAATAATTAATTAAATAATTAACTCTGTACTTATTAAAAATTAACACACTCTCAATCTTTAACTTACAACACTGCAAGCACATACAGGACGATGTCAAACAGAAAACTGTAGTTAAAAATTTTGTAGCCCTGTCAGAACAACACCTTGGATCTTCTGTAAATCTTGTCGGTCACACCTCACCCTACTGTTTATACAATTCATATGCATATATTAAAATCATTGCGTTATTATAATGCATGCCTGCTTGCGTACCCATCCGTTCTTTGCATATCATTAGTTTGGGTTAAGTCTGGGAAAGTGTTACATAACATTTTTTCTTCTTTAGAATGCAAAACGGCTGAAATAATATTAAAGGATGCAATCCTTGAACAGGTGAGAAGTATTAAAACCCAAAACGATTTTGAAAAATTAAAAGCTTGTAATTATCGCCGTTGGCGACGAAACACTAATTTAATTTGCATATCCAGGTACACGTTTCGTTTGGGAGCAATATGATGCATAATACAATGAGCATATTGTTTCCCTGTATGTCATTGCCACCTCTGAGTCCTGGAACCAATCTGCATGTGCAGCTTAACAATTGAACCGTGCAAAGGTACTCAGCCGTTATGCAAACTTAAAACGGGTAACTATGCAAAGCAGCAAATAATACACATAAAACAATCGTTGCGATTCTGGAGCTTGTAGTTGTATTCCTTACACTGAATTTCAAACATTTTTGAACTCTGATAAAAGCACAAGTACCTATTAAGTACATTATCCGAATGTAACTAATAGAAAAATGTAATTTCCAACAGACTGTAAGCAGCATATCATATACCTAACACAAGACGGGAAATAGCCGTTTTTGTTTTATTTCAGAAACAATAAAAACACTTTTAAATGCAGCTTTTATTAAGTAATTTTGTGAAACTCAAGTGACCACTAACCATATGGGACGGATATACAAGAGGGCTATTTATTACTGCAATCATTAAATGTACTGAACACCGTAGTTAAACACAGCTGTATGAATGCATTTTTTTATATTTTATCTAACATGTGGGAAATGTCCACACAAGGGCTTTAAAATAATATCTCCAGACATCCCATTCTGTAGTATATCTCAATGTAAATGAAAACCATCAATATTTAAATGGCCTTTTGTGTACATCGTGTATGCAAATAAAGATGAGATGGGACAGATCTAGAGAAGAAGAAACCGGAAACAGAGCGAGGGTGAATGATCGAAAAGGGTTGTCTACAAAAAAGCGCGTTCCCATACATTAAGAACTTTAAACGACTGTTTACGACTTCAATATATAGGATTTTTAAATCTTTTACATTCATTTGGAATAAAAATAATTGAAACGCTTTAAGCTTTGATGTATAATAAAAACGAAATGTTTCTAAAAATAAAAATGAAATTAATACTACGTCTTTAAAATTACACAAAAGATTGTCTAGAGAAGTAAGATAAATATGAGTACAAAATAAATTCGCATTTTAAAAACAAAAAATTATGCTTTTAGCTTTAGGGGAGATAATTGTTGATGAAACGCGACGCTGCCACAAACCTCTAGTAAGAAGAATATACTTTCTACCTGCTTGTGTGAAATACCAAATTGTATGCAAATGTTCTAAAAAATTGGGATCCCCTTTTGAAGGTGAAGTGGTATATAGTGTTTACTTTAACTTAGATTGAAATTTAGTTTTTAATGTATTTTAAATTTCAATTTAGGTAAAAATTTTATATCTTTTATTCTACCTAATTTACCGGTTTTTAAAAGAAATACCAGATACTGTTGTACCCAAAATAATTAATTATCGTAACTCATTACAAATACTCGACTTTTGACCATTTCATTTAATTAGTAAAATTTAATAGTTAGTAAATTACCATCACCTAGTCCAAATTTGTGGGATGTTCAAATTTTAACTGTCTTACTTTACCTAAATTCTAATTGCTAGAAAATGACAGTATCTATAGGCAATTTCATACCGAACCTTGCAAAATTTTAGCAATCAGATGAAAAGTTGTCACACATAGATTATACGAGGGTGGACTGAAAACTAAGGTAGGTAGTACAAAATAAGGTACTTTATTCAAGTTTTTTACATTTATTTTTCGACATAGTTTCCTTATAAATCGATGCACTTGTTACAACAAACGAATCAAACCCCTCAAAATAATCATTTGTTTCTACAATCACTTCCCCATTAAATGAAAATCTCTTTTCACCTAGCCATTGTTTCAAGTCTGGAAACGAGAAAAAGTTAGATGGAGCTAAATCTGGACTGTAAGGTGCATGACGAAGTATTTCCAATCGTAATTCAACGAATTTTGCCGTGACAATGTTCGATGAATGAGCCGGTACACTATCGTGATGAAACAACACTTTATTTCTTACCAAATGTGGTCGTTTTTCCTTTAATTTTTCAATTAGCTTGTCCAATAACGACGCGTAGTACTAGCCTGTGATTCTTTTGCCCTTTTCTATATAATCTATAACATCACGAGCATCCGAAAATATGGTAGCTGATGGAACCACTTTTGCTTTCTTCGGTGAACTGCAGCCGGCTTCTACCCATTGTTTGGATTAAATTTTTGCTTCGGGGGTATAGTGGTGTCTCCGTGTTTCGTCAACGGTAATAAATCGAGGCAAAAATTCGGCGAGATTATGCTCGAAAGGGTCAAATAGTACTCAGAAGTTGTTACGCGCATTCGTTTCTGGTCCACAGTCAGCAGACGCGGCACTCATCTTGCTGACAACTTTGTCATACCCAAGTGTTCATGTAAGATATGACCAACACGTTCTTTAGATATACCTATAGTATCTACTATCACACGCACCTTTAATGGACGATCATTTAAAACAAGATCATAAACTTTGATGATTATTTCATCAGTGGTAACCTCATTCGGACGTCCTGATCTTGTTTCATCTTCGGTACTCGTACGACCACGTTTAAATTAATTCACTCAGAAACAAACTCTCTAAACGATGTCGCAGATTCGCCGTGAACATTATCTAACCCTTTTTTAATGTCTTTGGGTTTTTTCTCGGCGACATGGAAGTGTTTAATCACAGCACGAAATTCTCTTTTGTCCATATTCACAAAACAACATAATACGTTTACTTTAAACAACTGTAAGTGACAAAGGACGCAACGTATTTGGTTAAGACTTTGACAACTGTCTTATAACATTTCATATATATTTTGGCGCCATTTCTATGTTAGTTACCTAACTAATTAAATCGCCTCCGTACTATCAGAAATAGATTAAAGAAAGTATACTGCTGTGGATACCTTGTATCGTCCCCAAATCACAGTGGTTCTTAATTTAGTCTGAAAGTCCATAAGCTATGAAATTTTGCCTCGGATCGATTAAATGAAAAGGAACGAGAAATGGTACACAAAATTGTTCCTTAACATTATTTCGGAAATGTAACCGTTTCCAATAATGGACCTGCATGGCTAAAATAAGTCTAAAAAATCTTAGCATATTAGTTGAGGACGAGGGCCAAATTTGAGTTCCATTTTCTCAACGAGTATTTTACCTAAATGAAAAAAGCCTACGTCAAACTAGACCTACAATAATTAACTGTAAGACACTAATAGGTACCGGTATTTATATTTGAATAGCAATACTACCGGAATTTTTAAAAGAAATTATAATTTTTCTCTAAAAATGGACTTCTGTTAAAATGTCTGGCAAAATTATAGTAGTGGAAAGAGAACTCGAAAATGCAGGTACTGTCAAGTAAACCTACGTTGACAACAAAAATGTAATTTTAGTTAAAAATCAAAAGAAAAGATTTTGAAAAAATAAACAATTTGAAAACCTTTGCACTATTTGCAAAAGTCGCTTATGTGACTTCATCGGCAATTTAATCCACAATTCACACTCTGAAAAATGCGTTTCGCAGAATTAGTACTACGCTAGGTTTATTGATTGATAATTGGATTGCCGGATTTAAGCACTTTATTGTACTTCATAGTGAAGATAGTATTTTTTCGAAACGGTGCATTTTTTTGAGTTTATTCATGGAACCATTTCTGTGAACATCAACATGGCCCATCAAATGATGGTTTCAGTGTTTTGGGATGATCAAGGGTTATTGCTAGTTGATTACCTCTAAAAAGGAGCTAATATAACAGACTGATACTATGCACAACTAATAGCCAAATTGCGTGAAGCTATGAAAGCAAAATGTGGGGAAAGTTAACGAAAGGGGTGCTCTTTCAATATTACAATGCCCCGGTGCACAAGTCGCCGGTTGCCATTCGTGATGCAGACTTTAAAATTGTGGATTACCCACCCTATTATCCGGATTGTGGCCTAAGCGACTACCTACTCTGTCCAAAACTTAAAGAAAATCATCGAAGAAGGAAATGTTTGATCGGTATGGAAGTAATTGGGTGGTTTGACAAGGTTGAAGAAAATATCTTCAAGGAGATTGGCCGTGATGTTATGACGCCGCCTATATCCAAAATTAAAGTTTGTTAAAATTTAATTGTAACTATTATTGGTAAGTCATAGGTGGAGTACAGCGATATTCAGTCACATTTCTGGGTCGAGCATTATCTTGCTGAATAAAAACTCTCTTAAGTTGCAAATGGAACGACATGGAGCTCTAGCTTCCATTCCAAATAGCGTTATGTATACAGATTTATATCCCCAAACAGGTGAAGGGTAGCTTGTTTTGACCACTGCTTAATATAAAGCTCACTCATTTCAGTGATTCCATATTTAAACACAGCTATCATTGTGACAAGGTCGAAGTATTGCTTCATCGGTAAATAGTACATTGCTCCAGTTTTCCATGTTCTTAATCAAAGATGAACTAAACAGTATATACGAGTTCAATTAGGTGGCACAGCAGCCCCTGGCGAACGAAGTTGTGCTTCATGAAGCTTGTTCCGAGTTGCTGGTGTTGAAATTTTGTTGTTCGTATCTTCTGATGTATATTTACTCGGCTTAGCTGTCTTATTCTCACTTAAGTAAGTCTAAGAACATTTCTGCAAGTAATGCTAACCTCTTTTAAGAGATTCCAATGCCGAGAAATCACAAATTGACCTTTATACCCTTTTATCTACATTTCCTTGAGTAGTTATGTAACGATCTCCCGAATTGTAGCACCTATTATTAGATTTTTATTAAAATTTAATAAGAAAATTTGTCATACAAATAATAAATCTAAGTGTTTAATTTAAAGATTATTTGATATAAAATATTTAGCGAATTAATAAATGTAAACAAGGATTAGTATAAAGATAAAGTAATTAAAGAAGCTTCAATGTAAATGGAATAATTAAAACTCCAAATAAAATGTAGACAAGATAAAGAGACATGTAAATATAGAATATTTATGTTAAAACAATATCAATAGGGCACCTAGTCAATAAGAAATTAATTTAAATGTAGGAAAACTGAAAAACTAAAATATCTTGACTAAATAATTACTGTATAAAGAGCTAATGATAATATTCATAGAAACGTATTCAGCTCTGTGGAGATTCAAATCTAAAGGATACATGATTAAAAATTTGAAAAATGTGGGACTCCTGAAGCGAATTGAGCTTTCTAAAAAATATAAAATCGATGCTGACAAAGATTTTGTATCCAAAAAACAAATAAAAAAAAATTAAAGCTTCACAATGAAGCGGATCATCCACGGATGATCTGTATGTTCCATCACTATGATATTTCGACCTTCTACATTTTACAAGGGATGAAGAAATGATGTCTGACAGTTTTTAAAACATAAGTAACCCCAATAGTTGTCATTAGGAAAGTCAGCAAATACAAGAAGTGGCACAGGAAGAGATACGAGATTTGGAAATTGAAAATAACGAAATAGAATCTAGTGTTATCGTAAGTATGTATACAAGTATGACCAAGATCTATCAGGATTGGTGACATAAGTCTAAAGTCGGGCGCCACATTTGGTAGTAGCTTCACATATGTCAACCTTGCAATATACTGCACTGCGCTACGAATCACGCCTAAACTCTTTGGGTTTTTTTACAGTAGCGTTTGATTGTTATGTCTGCGTCGTTATTTATTGCATGTGGCATGTCCGAAAAAGTGATCAACGACTTTATATTACATTTTGTCGAAAACTTATTGAAACCTGCGAAGACACGTACATGTGGAGGAATTCATGACCCGTACCCAAGTTTACGAGTTGTATAAACGTTTTAAAGATATCTCAGGAGGCGTTGAGAGTGATGCGCGTTATAGGAGGCTCGCAACGAGCAAAAGTGAACACAATGTGGAAAGGGTGCGTGCAGCTGAATTAGCAAATTGCCAAATCACTATTTGTGAGTTAGTTGTAGACTTCGGTTCAGTGCAATCGATTCTGATAGGTTATTTGAGCATGAGATGCATTTCAGCCAAATTTGGCCCAAAATTGCTCTCAGATTATTACAAACGGGATAGTGTTTCAACTGATCATGTAATGCTTGAGTGCGTAGAAAAAGGCGAAAACTTTTTAAAAACTATTCTTACTGATAATGAGTCGTGGGTTTACAAGTATGGTCCCGAAACTAAGGCTCAGCCTTCACAATGAAAAACCACAAACTCATCCAGACCTAAAAGTTCACGAGAGAACCGCAGCAATATCAAGACAATTTTGACTGTGTTCTTCGATTATAAGAGAATTGTGCACCACGAATACGCTCCACCAGGTCAAAAAATAAATAAGGAGTATTATTGTCAAGTCTTGCGCCATTTGAGGGACGTAGTACGTCGCAAAAGACCGGCACTGCATGAGAGTGGCGAATGGAAAATCCATCATGATAATGCGCCTGCACACCCAGCTCAGCTTGTGCAGAAGTTTCTTGCTAAACACCACATTCCATACATCCGAAAGTCACCATATTCTCCAAATCTCGTATCTTGTGATTATTTATCTTCTCAGAGATAAAATACCATTTGAAAGGACGAGATTTCAGGATGTTCAGTGGATACAGCAGAATGCGATCAGGCAATTTTTCGCTATCTTAGAAGATGATTTCAAAACTTGATTCGTGCAGTGGAAACAGTGCTGGTCTAAGTGTGTGACTTCGGGAGGGGACTACTTCAAAGGTGATTTAAATAATATACATATAAGTGTTGTAGTTTTCTTTTAATAAACCCAATCCGGATATCTTTTGATCATATCTAGTATATTTCTAAAAATTATGATAGGTAATATAAATTCAGATTGTAATATAATTAAGCCCTGCTGTTTCTCATCATTTTATCTTACCAGTCTACCTTACCTAATGTCATAAAATAATATAAGTAGCTTTCCTAATTCTCTTTAGCGTCTGTACTAGTGTTTCTCAATGATGTTGCTTGCAATGACGTAAGACCGGGAATATGTTTACTCCAATCTTCTTCTAATATTTCGCATCAAATGTGGTTGTTGTAACATACCTTGAACTTCATCGTCTTAAAAAGTCACGTAGTGCATAAATGCTAGTATAAGATAATTAATTTTCTAAGCTGCATTATTAATACTAATTTGTAAAATTAGAAATCAGGCGCAGATAAGTGCAAATGCATTTCCTACTACATTTTGGGCATACAAAATTCTATAGTTGAAGATTTGTCTCCCATAATTGAGGTATTTTTGTGAATAAGGTTTCAACATGTGCTTGGGAAAAGCAAAAGTTTCACCACAAACAAAATTACAATTAAAATGGTGAATGTTTTCATCATAATCGGGTAAATCTAAAGTATTATCTTACAAACGTTGATAAAATTTAGTTTCTTCATCGCCTGCTCTTCCATTTTTCCCAACATCTACGTAAATGAATTCATGATTTTAGTTAACCAAGGTCATAACCAATACACTGTAAAAGTTTCTATAATTGTAAAAATGTGTCCCAGATTGTTTTGGTATTACCATTCTTATATGTTTATCATCAAGTTCCCTCGCAGTTTACCATTTGTCATTGTTCTTCAAGCAATTGCTTTCCAATCCTCTTTTGTTGAAGGATACTAAAAGAAAAAAGAACAAGAATAGAATAAAAATTACTATTTATTTGTTTTTGTTGTAGTTGAATTCTCCTAAAGGCTGGAAAAAACCGCGTTAAAGTAAAAGATACTGAATAGACTCCAAACTAATTGAATTTACGAATTCTTGTACTACTGCTCTGAGTACATCGACTATAGTGGGAAAATTTGATGCTGTTGAAATAAACGTTGCATCTAAACTTAAAAAAATGTGTCTTAGTTACCGAGTTTTTGCTGCACTTTTGATAAAAAGGTGCTAACTGCCGGTTTATTGGGAAAATTAAATGAGAAAGTGGTCTTTACAAGCAATTGATTATCCTTCTCAACTTCGTTTAGCATGCCTCAGGAGATGTACGAGCATGCCGCAGTATCTAATCCAACTTCATCTTCCAGCTCCAACAGTTGCTCGTCCGTTGCGCAATATTATGAGAATTTTCATAAAAATTAAATTTCAAGATTTTAGTTAAAAATAAGAATATGTATTATCTCTATTTCTAAGTTAATGTAGAGAAATTTATTTACTTTGTGCAAGTTATTTCTTTTATGATAAAGTAATATATTACATTTTTTTGTAATAAAAGTGACACTAGTCCTGCAAACAAGCGACTAACTGTGGAGTTTTAATCCCTAAAGGACAAAAGAATTATTCGTAACAAAAAGTATAAGCATGCAATGTAACAAGAATTAGTACATTATAAAAAGATCATTGCCGTATGTCAATGTGCTAAAATCAATGATTAATCTTTTTTAATATTTAAATACATAATTAAGTAACTGTTCTGTACCGAACTTCATTTAATCCTTAAATACCAATTTTAAGCTTTTCGAAAATGAAAAATGAAGTAGCAATTCAGCATTCAAAAATAATTATTTTTTTTCCACAGATATTAAAAATTAAAAGCAATGAGTCAACTTCAACTTAAACTAATATAATTATTTTATAAAAATGTATTATACCGTTAGTCGTTCCTTATATAAAATGAAAGATGAATTTAGTAGAATACAAGGCAAATTTTTAATTTCGCAAAGATATTGTGGTTTTCTGTATAAAACATCATGCGCTTTTCAATTTAGGTGCCTCTAACTTAGCGATTATAATGTTTTGAAAGCGGGCGAGGAAAAATTGAATGCCAGGTGAAGAATGCACGAAACATTTCCCGAAATAGATGTAATATTCTTTGCGCGCTGAAAATATTTACATTATTAAAATTTCAATTTATATCGCACACGTTGCTTCTAAATTGTAATTTCAAAAGCTCCAACTTCTTTTATAGCGCTAAACGAACGAACTACTAGAAGAAAAGTAATAAAGAGATGATGAAAATTTGTATTACGTTTATATATGTTAAAACTCCTTATTGTACATTTTCATAAGCTGTTTTTTTCTTGTAAGTAACTGTATTATATAGTTTATCACAGAAAATAATTAATATAAAGCAGCACGATACAAAAGTTGAAATATTTAGTCGCCATTGTCACAATACCTAATTTACAACGACGCATAACAGAAATGCGCACATATTCACACACGCGCGTACAGCTTTTGGGGGTTAACTTAAAATCGATTCTAGTGTTTTTTAGGTATGAGGTGAAGCATCAGTTCCGTTATTTTACAAATAGGTGGCACATACAACCAGATATGAAATCTGGTCATGAAAGATACGCTATTCTGAAAACATTATAAAATTTAGTAATAATGCGTCTCATTTCAAATTCTAAACAAAAAGTTTGTAATGCATCTATATAAGCAAGTTCAGCATTTTACTTTCTGTTACCTCTATCATCAGCTGTATAGATTAAATATGAGAAACACTGCGAGCGAGTTGAATATGATGTAGATAGAATCAGCAGTATTGTACGCTATTAACCAGAAGGATAAATTTTTAACTTGCTAAAGCATAAAACAATTTTTATTTATTATTTATAGTTATTTCTCCTCAACTGCAGCTTTATCAATCAAGGTTTCGTGACCCTTGATTTATTTGTATAATTAAAAACTATAGTGAGCGAATTTTTCTTTTGCATGTTATTTACGAGTTCATTTCAATGTGCTTTATCATATTTATCTTTCTCAGTAAGTTTTCTCCTTTGATAGTAAATTAAAATGTAATTGTTTATAATTAATTAATTATATCACACGTCGCAATAACTGATTATATCATTTGGACGCTATAGGTAGCAAATGTTTTGGTTCTTACAAAGAACTTCATCACAGGCGTACTTCTTCAAAACTTTTGGTTTGACATTCTTCACTTGGTTGAAATACCAATTTAGCCTTGCAATCTTCAAGAAGACCGCAATAAAATTAAAATAAAACTACAAAATGACTAAGAAATGAGAAAAGTTTTTAACGTCACACAACGTAATGTTTAATTTATCGTGGTTCATAATTGTGTAAATAAAGAAACAATTTTGGAATCATCAAATAAAAGTGAAACCTAATAAGATTATTTATATTGAAGTACTATACAAAGTTTTAGAAAAGAATATAACTGTTTAGAAACTTGTCATAGTAAAGTTCTCTAAAAATATTCTGATTCCATACAAAATGCAAAACCTGGAGGGAATGAAGACATTTAAACAAAATTTAATGTAAGTTTAATTAAGCTGCAAGGATAACTAATTGCACTTATAAGAAAGGTTTCAACACTATAGGAAAAAAATTACTAATGTACTGCTCCACTTCTTAGAATCGGCTAGGACTGCTTCAGAACTAGTCATCAATTTCATCTAAAACTGTGATTTTATGTCGTAAAGCTGCCAAAGTCTGAGAAGTGTAAGGAAAATTACTGAGCCTTAAACACACAAAATCCCATCCCATAATTGAAATTTCTCCGATGTAGGGAAAAACTTATTCTTGCACTCATATAGTACCCTGAATGAATACCAGAGGGCATTTACTTATCGTACCGATAGCACTTCATGCAATGGCGTTCATGGCGTTATACAGTATGTTACAAAATGTGATACCTGCGCATCTTTGTCATTCATGATGTACACCCAACAAAATCGAAATTCATTACATAAAATGACCGAATCCTATTCATTGTCCCAATGACTTCGACCACTGTACTGTAGAATATATTGTCCTCGGTGCTTTTGAGTTAAAGGCAGTACCAAGTGGATTATGTGAAAAAGAAGCCCAAATGAACGCATTCTGCGAAACAGGGAGTAACGCTTTAGTAAACTCAATTTGGGTATATAACTATTAGTTTAAAGAGTAGAACTCATTCTAAAGAATTTAACTTGATTTCAAAAAGATTCTATTTAAAAACTTACTTATGGTATATTTAAATCTAGTAGTTATTTGCCAAATATGTTAAAACAAAGGATTTTAAATTATATTATATTTCAAAGTATTGAAACACTTATCAAGGGCGTTCAATTCGGATCAAGTTACAAGTTGTCGTGATAGCATGGGAAATTCTTTAATGTGAACTTCGGCTGAAGATGCAACTAAATTAATTTTTTTGAGTTTTCATATTTTAATTTATTCTATATTTGAGTTTTATTAAGGCTTGGTCTAATTCAATTTCGGCAAATCCATATCATGCAATCGAAGTAGTTCTAGAACTTTTAATTACTCTTTCATACTTCTAAAATTGGTACCTACTAGGGGTGGGAGGATAGAAAAACGTTAAATGATTCATCGGTTGGTTATCGGAAAAGATAAGTCTTTTAGCATTACGTATTACATTTGGCATAATATTTTGGGACATTTCACATCATGCCGACAGTTTTTAAATTACAAGAAAGAATCATTAGAAGTAGCGTTCATATCTCCGCAACTTGAAAATCCATATTTAAGGATCTAGGTGTACTACCGCTTGCTTGTATATTTGTATTGCAACCATAAGCGACATAAAGCAAAACTTAAACTAATAATTGCTATTACGAGTATGACACAAGAAATGCGAATGAACTAATGGTACTTCCCCATTCGCTAGAAAAATGTAAAGCATCACAAAAGTATATTAGAATTATGTTATATAGTAAATCACATGCTTACTTGAAACATTAAATTAATTTCAAATATTTTAGCAAAAATCTGAGAAGTATTTACTTTTGGAAAGTTTTTATACAATAGAGAATGTCTTAATTCTGTTAAATATTCTAATCTTTTGTTTGGTGCAATTTTGTTGTTTTATCTCTTGTTTTATTTCTTTTTATTCTATCGGTTTTGTGGGCAAATAAATTATTATTATTACTATTACTCGTATTATTATTATTATTGTAGTATACTATTTAATTAAAATTCTACTAATTAATAGGTAAGTTAAAGATGAATAAAGTAATCAATACTATAAATGTTAGTTGACGCTAAGTTTTTTATTTAGTTTTCCTCAAAAACGTTTTTTCTTTTTGATCTATTGTTGAGTTAAGTACATATTCGATGGGATAAATGGGCAACTTTCTTATTATTATAGTTAGAGAAAAACTGATATACACGTCCTGATCTATTTTTTGACGCTTAGCTCATTGCCGCAAACAGATTTGAATGATCTTTTACCGTTTTGGAATAAGAGGGCAATAGTCGAAAAATAGCGTTTTTGAAATTGTTAAAAATTTTTATTATTTATAAAGATATTAAAATTTGATAAAAACAATCTTAAGGCCCTTTTTTAAAAAGAATAATCAAAATTATATTTTTTTATAATTAAAAACAAACGAGTTACAGGCCAAAGTTTCATTTTTTTAAATACAAATCATAGTTGGCTATGCTTTCATTAAATTGCATATTTTTTCTGATTTTAAAAATATATAGTTTGTCGTACTTATTTTTAGTAATAAATTTATTATAACATGTTTTAAATTAATCCGTATCTATCGCTTACACAAGAATAAGAAAAATCAGCGATGAAAAACAATTGAATCGTTTGATCTATACACTGAAACTAAAAACTAAGCACAAGTATGAACTAAGAATAAAACAGAACTTATAAATACTTTTCAAAATGCCCCTCATTATGAGCAATACACACATTGCATCTTTTTGCTAAAGATCTAGTAGCAATCCCCACAAAAGGAATCCAGCGGATTTAATTCCGGTGAACGTGCTGGCCATGGTAGAGGTCCATGAGTTCCCATTCAGTGGTCAGAAAAACGCTCATTTAAATAGTTTCTAACACCTATCGCATTATGGATCGGGGCGCCATCTTGCTGAAATATATTTATCCGTTTTTCTTCTAAAGGTATGTTGTCAAGAAGGTCCTCCAAATTTTCTTGTAATATTTCGAGATGTCTACCAGATGTAAGAGTACCCCTAAATACATAATTTCTTAACCTATGTCGTTTTAGACAATACCACACATTAAACACAAATCTTCCATGAGTACGCCTAGGTATAGTTAGATGGGGATTTATGTTTGCCCAAAAGCGATTATTATGTGTATTAAAAATTCTTGCACTCGATATATGGGCTTCATCACTCCAAATTATATTGTCGCTATAATTATGAACTTCTGCTTCTATTCTGAGATATCACTGACAAAAGTTGCGGCTTTTAGGTAAATCATCAGGTTTTAAATATTTGTTCTTATGGTAATGATATGATTTGTATTTATTATGTTTAAAAATTTTTTATGTTTTAGTTTTTGGCCCACCAACATCTTGTGTAATTTCTCAGAAGAAATCTGATGATTTGCTTCTACCCTATCTAACACAAGAACGGTTTCTTCTTCAACATTTATGTTCTCATCAGTTTTACGTCGAGGATAAACAAAAGAACCGAATTCTATTGAATTGCTTTTCAATCTAAAATGAGTATATTTAAGAAAATATAATTAAGGAAAACAAATAAATAAAAGTATTTACCAACTAAATCCTTTCCTTTCTGGTTGTCTCCTTTCAGAAAATTTCAGCTGATATTGAAGACTAGCTGCATCTGAATTTTCATTGCATTGAATAAATACTTTTAATATATCGTACATTTCATAGTTAGCGTAAAAGGCCATTTCACAATAAATTTGTATTAAATATTAATTAATTAATCCTAAATTAAATTTTGTAGAACACCACAAAAGAAAATACTCTGCCGTGGTCAGGTTATGGTTTGAGTCGAAAAAAACAAGCTCTACTACAATTTATATTAAAACGTCAATATTTCGGCTGAACAATTTCTAGCCTTCATCGGGGGACGGTCTTACAAATTAATTATGAATTACAATGAGTTTAAATTAAAAATACTTTCATAATGCGAGTAGATTATTATAAAAAATTTTGAAGAAACATGGGAACATAAAAATTAGCAATCAATTATTACAGTTGTTAATACTTCTATTTTTATTCCACTAAAGGTGAAAAGGCCCTAAGATCAGCGCTTATAACACAATATAATATAAAACGATTCTTGAACAATTTTACAAAATCGTGTAGTATGTATACCACATGTGTTTAAACAGTTAAAATATTTGAACATTCAATTGACAGTAGATGGAAACGATGAAGTAAAAATAACTAAACAATATGGCCAACTTTGTAACACCAACTGTTGAAAATTGACAAAAGAGAGTTCTAGAGATGATGATTCAAAAGTTGCGTTAAATTTTTAAATTTGTAAGTCAATGAAAAGATATCAAAAAGGACTTACCTTTGGTGGAATAAAAATAGAAGTATTAAAAACTGTTATAATTGATTGCTAATTTTTATGTTCTCACGTTTCTTCTAAATTTTTTATAATAATTTATTCGCATTATGTAAGTGTTGTATTTTTAATTTAAACTCATTGTAATTCATAATTAATTTGTAGTACCGTTCCGATGAAGGCTAGAAATTATTCAGCCGAAATATTGACGTTTTAATATAAATTATAGTATAGATTGTTTTTTTCGACTCAACCCATAACCTGACCTTGGTAGAGTATTTTCTCTTGTGAGGTTCTACAAAATTTAATTTAGGATTAATCCAATGAGTCAGAAGTATTTCTACGAATTTAATTAATTAATTATCAATATTATTTGCATTAAATATTGTATTAAGTACTAAAACAATACCTAGTTAATGAAATGCTTCTTACCTCTCTAGCATGTAAAATGTCAATTCAATTGTTTTTCATCGCCGA
>JAHWXV010643531.1:0-15996 GCA_024586415.1 Phrixothrix hirtus
TGGTTAATAAAACAAAATTAGGTTATGTTTTTAATAATTTATCCGACTTCGTTATTGACAAAAACAAATTGGAGTACATTAAATGTAAGTATTGGTATGAACAGCAGTGGAAAGTAGCTTTTTTCGGACAGCCACTGTTGCTCTCACTATAGAATCCATGGCAGCATGCAATTTCGATATGGCCCAAAATTACGGTACAGTTTTTTGACTAGTATATTTTTAGCGCTGTATCCAAATCTTAATTTTAGTGAGATTACCTTGTTTTTAGTTTTTAGCATTTTTTATTTATAACAGTTTTCGTTTCTAGTTTTGCGTAGTTTAATACATTTTAATTTATAATTCTAATTCTAAAATTATTCAGGCACATTAAGTAGAAATATTTACACATCAAATCAGTGTTAATAAGTATTTGTCACGTGGTATTTGAATTTTAGCATGCTTGTTACAACGGCACACATGTTGCATCTAATATAAATTTCTCGGTAACCGCTGCAGGTAGTTAAATTTCTGAGAACTTTTTATGAATGTTATCAGTTTGCTGCACACTATTTAAAAAAAATCATTTGCGTTATAACTTTCAATGATGATTCTTATATTTAAATGTTTAAATAAATGTGTTTCTTGAAAGATAGGTTACTTGCTACCGTTTCATAATTTGAATCAATTAAAACGAGGTTTTTCAGTAATAATTTATTTATTGTGTTGAACAAACATATTTATGTGATAAACATTTGAAGAAAGGATATATAAATAATTTATATTGTTTTATTACTAGAAATTACATGAATGCAAATTTGTCTTTAAACGTTTAGATCACCCTAGAGACACTTCGTGTCGATTAATGATTACGTACTTCAGTACAGAATGCCAATTTACTTTTCCAAGATAGCTTGAAAATTCAAGAATTGTACTTTCAGAAGTTGAGTAAACGTTACAACTTGTGAGATTTACAAATAAAGCATTGTACAGATTTTGGGTTTATTTAGGCATTATGGCCTTGAAAGTTATGATACCTATCTATATATTTAAATTGAAACGTTTTATCAGCTTCCCAAGTAAGATTTTGTAGTGCACTGGTAAACCTAACGTTCACGGAAACAAAAAGAATTTTCCGTTTCATAGATTCCTACAATTCTAATATATTTTTGTTAAGCATATGTATTATATTGTATTGTAAGGGTGTTCTAAAAGAAAGAGAGGAGTAACTGATGTTGAATGTATTTCGAAAACTTGTGTCGCCGATGTATCCTTGTATCCTTATAGCACATAACCCATTTATTTTTCGCTTCGCGCATCTCGTCGTTCTTGCATGAATGGGCAGCCTAAATAAAACAGCTAACTAAACAGCTTATATACCATATATTTTGTCAGCTCTTATATTGGGCTCATAATTCGGAACCTGGACAATAGCTTACAATATATATTTAAACAATGTTTTAGAAATCAAGGTATCGTACTGATGTTCAGAATGCCCAGAATATAAGGAAAATTATTTAAAACGCATGTACGTGGGCCCATAGTGAATACAAGTCTATAAATAGAGGTGAATCGGATTCAAAAAGGAGTTCGCAAATTTTCGTTCAAGAGTTGATTACAAATCCGGGTCTTCAATGACCTACATGCAATTGTATGTTGATATTAACACGCAAAAACATTGTCGTGTTTGTTTTGTGTCATATTACTTTATGGTTCATTTACTCTGTTTTTGTCAAGTAAATGAATCGGCGTTATTACTGTAAAAATTCCAAAACTTTATTTTTAAAATTATGTATTTAAATTGGTTTCTCTTGCTATAAATTTAGTAATTGTTAATTAATTATAGAAATAACCATTTATCGTGAAATTTTGTCTTAGGTAAGTCTGTTCTTATTACGTCATGGCTATGGAATAATTATTTGAAATATTGAACTGACTTTAAACCTGTAGAATATCCAAATGCACTTCGAGTTTTGATAAAAAAAGTAGGTTGTCCTTACTAGAAAATATGGGCATTTTTAAAGGTGTCTTTAAAAAAAACTAGTCAATGTTCATTTTCAGTATCTTTTTATGTTATATGCAAGTACCAAAATCATTGTTTCAGATTCATGCATATAACATTATTAATCCTGCGGTTTTGAATAAAGCCACCTCGAATTAATTTTTAAGTTATATGATTCACAAATATGCACATACATATATGTATAAATTTTAGTGAATTAACAAAATTCATTAATAAAAGTGTATATTTAAGTTTACAGCCATCCAAGCATGTAACTGTAACAATATAATTAAAATCGGATAACCTGAGGTACCACCTTGCTCTTACCATGTTTTGATTTTCGTGGTTTCCTCGAAGTATGCTTTAAGGTTTTTCTAAAACTTGATATGTTTGTTAGCTATTTAATTCCATTTTATACAAAATTAGCAGCGTCTCTAGTAAATTTCGGAAAATTTTATCAATTGGAAGTGCTTAAAACGTTAGTTGTGTACAACACATCTCAAAAACTAAATATCATAGAAAAATTGAATGTGTTATTTAGGTTTTCTCCCTTTCTGACACGCGACAACAAAAATTCAGTTATAATTGAATGACCGAAAGTTCCACTTTATCTTTGATATTTCCACGTTTTTTCCGTTTTCTCAAAAACGGCCGAAACAATTTTATTAAAGCTTCCTAGAATTCTTACGTTTTAGATGCCCGTTTACGTGAATGTTTCGTTTTCTCTAAAAAATGCAACGAAGAGAGTTATCGGAGTTGGGCAGCATTGTGGGTGTCCAATAATTTCAATAGGTGACCGTCGCGATTGTCGTTCTCAAAATGCATATAAATTAATATTTCAATAATTTGTGTAAATTGCTTTTGTTCTGACATCAAAAGTCAATTATAAGGATTTAGTAGGTAATCAATATCAGTAGCTTTAAATTAAATATGGGCTACTAAGACTGCAAATCTTTGCAATCCTGCATTTAACTAATAAAGTGCAATTATTGATTGATTGTGCACTTGTGACCCATTAAAAATGTAAAATATTTTCTTTCATGCCTTCCATAGATTTAGGGTTCCCGACATACTGTTGACGCGTTTAAAAGTTATCTATACCTCCAGTAGATATTGTCATATTTTTTGGTATATAATTAATCTTTTTAGTTTTTTTATTACTCTAGCGTTTGTACATAAACCAAAGTTCTAAAACTTTTATGAATGCCTCTAGTTCACTGATACTTTTGGAGAATATTTTTTATCCGCTCATCTACACGAATGTACATTATTTTTCTTATGTTTCCTATTCCCTCTTAATGAGGATGGTGTCTTTTAACAGTTGTGTACAGTTTATTGTTCCAAATTTTGCACCGTATTGTCAGTTAAAGGTCTTTGTCCAGAGTGATTTCACATACCAATCGTCAAAGCAGGGTTTACCGTCCATTGCTCGATAAAATATGTAGGCGCGTCTGAAATTCTTACAAAATTTGTCATTAATTTGGAAACACCCGGTACATATATCCATGTAGTAATATTAAAATCTAATCGGTGAATTACCAGTATCATTTTTATGCTAAAACCACAACTGTAAATTTGTAAATTGTATAATTCCATTTTAACAACAATTATTAGAATTCGAAAATCCTAGGTTACGTTTTATAAAACATAGCGCCTTTTCTTAAAAATATTAATTCAGCAATTCCAGTTAGAAGGCTTGCAAGTCTAAAATAAGCGTTAACCCCTCTCGTCTTCACCCCTTCAATTTCAAGGAGAAATCTTCGATTGCCAGCAGTAGAAACCTGGGAGTTGGAAGGTTAAGTTGCTATTTCGTAATGCGAGCCCAGGCGATATTTAATAGATATACAATTTAAGAGGTACCCGAATGCTGTAATAGAGGATCAAATCGGTACAGATTTGGTCTATTTCTGCCAAGAGCAAATTCGTAGTAAAAGGGGTCAACCTCAATTTCCTGTCAATTCGGAACCAAAGGGTTTTAAGTCCCACAGGGTTGTATGTAGCATACGATAAGAAATATTCTAGTCAGTATGTCTGTTATTTTTGATTCCTTCGGAAAGTTAACGATCCTCAAAACACCAAATAATTGATCTAACCTTTCTTTAAATTCTACCGTTCTACATCCCTCGTTAAGTAAATCCTGCTAGAACGAATTAGTCGATCACGTAGAAATTTAAGACAAGTTGGTTACTATCATAAATAAAAGTCTACAGTGTTTTTAAATTTTTAGTTGTTTATATTGATCAAAGCCATTATAGCCAATACTTCCTGTTCATTTTAGATTTAGTATAATTAGTAGCAACACAAGGGTCCCTTGATTTAGATATAGAAAATTGTTATTTCCATTATTGCTTTCTGGGGAGACATGTAAAATGTTAATTATAAATAACATTCTTTTGTTATCGTTATATTTGTTGTTTAACTACAGAACTTATTTTCTTTTATATACGTTAACCTGTAACTGTAACAACGAATTTCAGGTATTAGTTAATCTTTAAGTGAACAACCTCTTTTAGATAGTCGGTCTAAATTTTACCTGATCGAAGGAGGAGCCCAGCGGCGTGCATCAAAAGTTACCATATAGTAAGTACGTTTGAACATAATCCTCGTTCTAAAGGTTTGGTGATAGGTTTCTTTGTTTTATCGGCTTCTATAACAACAGGACTTTCGATTATTATCTTTCCATTATTGTTAAAAACAAAGCGGCAACCTTATTTACCACTATTTCCCAAATTTTTGGACTCATACTTATAACCCCTGAATTTTAGCCTAATTGAATTCATGGTAAATGTAGAACCTCCTCAATATTCACTGTAATCTTCGGTGAAACCGATGTACCACATTTTTCTCCAAATATTTTGATTCAAATGAGAATTGCATCGACTTATTTGAATATTAGGAGAGTTTTGTTGGAGTAGTAATTGCAGCTATTTCAAATTCTGTTTTGACAAATTTAAGTTGACCATTTGGTAAACTTTATTTGTTAACTTTGGCCATAGGTTTAAATGTCGCACCGTGATTTACTGATTTTGGATATATTTAAATATAACTTGAACTAATGTACGCAACGTAACAATTTCCAAAACAAACTTTCTCTTGATTAATGCAATTCTATATACTGCTTTGCTCTAAATAATTAAAACTTGTTTGGCATTTATTACGCATTTGAAAATAACTAGAAATCAAACAGGATTCCAGTCCTAAAAGTAATTATTTAACGTAAATAAAGTTAATCGTTTTCAAGTGCATAAATTGGTACGCTCAGGGTATCATTTTAACGTGAGTTTATCTATACTGCCACAAAGTAGCAGTAATTGTCAATAAAGTAAATGTACATATGCAGAGTGGACCATCTTTTAGACCATCTGAGACAGTAGTCTCTAACAAAAAATATCTTAACGGCCTCTAGTCTAGGCAACTGCATGTCTAAACGGTTTATAGGCTCTATAATGAACAGAAGTAGTTACAAATTGTTGTTCTATGCGCATAATAGCCTAGATAGCTACCAGAACTGCTTTAGCAAAGGATTGTTTGTCTCTGCTCTTAAGGTATGTCCTGAACTTGCAGATATGCAGGGCGGTTCCCATAAACTGTAATTGAAGTATAGTAAAAGAGCCAGTGGCGTGTAAATTTCCCAAATTTCAGTACCGTTGCAGTGTTTAACCGCGCACATTATCAACGGTTCACCACCTCGCTTCGTTGTGACTTCGTCAACCGTGGTTGAACACTAGACGTATTTACTTTTATTTTATGAACAAAATTTTTTATTTTTTGTCATAGTCCGTAGTCTAGTGCATTTAGGTCCGGCCTTCTAGCTGGTCAACTGATAGTACGACTACGTCTAATCCACCTTTCTCTAGAAATTTGGTTTAGGTATTGTGTCACCTGCCGGCTGTAATGTGCAGGAGCGCCCTGTGGCCATCATAAAACTACTTGACCAAAGATTATTTAGAGTACCTAATTAGCATCACATAACTGTAATAAAGTAACAAAGTTTTGTTGTTACTTCATCTAAACTCTTGATTACATTGTATTTCCATAATCAATTATTAAAATTTAAATTTTACAGAACGCTGGTTTAAGGTGCCCGTATTCTAGCTGTTGCCTTTTCTTAATCTTTACTCCGTTTTCTAACAATACATCGTAACTTTTACGATATGACGTCAAATACCCACGTTATGGCTATAACACGCGCCTAACTTTGGTTCTCAATAGGCTAGGGTACATGTGAACAGAATATTCTAGATGGTTGTGGCGTAATTTCCCAACAGTGGATTGGGAGGATGCACTACCAGTGTTTAAATTGGATTGCTTTCCTAGAACTGGTTGATGAAATTAGCACAAGTTTTTACTTAAGAAACTGTTAGCGAATGGACTATTACTTGACATTTTTATTAAATAGAGCAAAATAACGAAATATGCCTAAAATTATGAACAAAAAATAATTATCTTCCTTTTTGTGACACTAATAAGTTATTTGTAGATTTATATATATATATATATTTAGATTATTCGGGAAGCCTTACTCTAAATGTTACAACTAGCAAATATGAAATTAAATTGTTAGTGGAACGCACCTTTACCGAACAGGCTTTGATTAATACAACGGAATTAGATATTAATGAACATCCAATACCAAAATTAGTATACATGATTAATGGTAAGGTAGCTATAGTTTCGCTATACTAAGTGTTTATAATAAACCAGCGAAAGCTGACAGCCAACCTTAATATTTATCCACTCAAAATATTAATAATGGTATCATAAATTGCTTGCTGGGTTTAAACAGGAAATATATGTTTATGAATACACTTATCTCTAAGAATGTAAGGTATACTCATTTGCTACCTCCACATGCATGGATACATGCAATTTTATTTTTTTCTCGAAAATTGGAGGTGACATCGAAAAGATGATTTCGGCATTGTAATCTACTTAGAAACGGAGCACATGAACGTTGAAACCTAAACAATGTATCTCTGCTCCTTATATTACAAACCCCAAAATCCCAAAAACCATGGGACACCCTGTACATATGTTAGTTGACTTGAAAGTATCTTGTAATATAGAAGTTTGAATCATTTATTTAGCAAATACAAAATAAATACGAATGTCGTGTTCTGATATCTAAATAGTATATGCACGATCCCTTGTTCTAGCCCACCTCAATTGAAACGCCACCGATTAAAAGGATTTCTTCTTAGAAGGTGAAAATTGAGTCCACTTATGTAGGTGTAAATCATATACACAAGTTAATGAAAAGTTTGTGCCGGTTTCAGAGTTTTTATTTCGAAACCAAATTTTAACCGCCATATTTGAAAAGCTCTAACACCTTAGGGAGAATTTCTCAACATTTGTGAACTGGTTCTGTTTATCTTAAAACAGACCTTCAGTTTGTACAGAAACCTACGTAGCACTCTGAGTAAATCGCTAAACATTTTTGTATGTAATTTTTACATTTGTTGTTTAGAAGGACGCATAACAAGTTAATGCAGAACTCTTTCACTTTTTTTAACTTTGCTATCTATGAAAGGAGGAACATTTAAAAAATATCAATTACAAATTGTTTCCAAATATAGTTAAATTTAGATATTGTGGTAGTTTATAATAAATATTGATCGAAGCATATCCTTTGAAACTGCCAGAATCTTAATTTTCACGAAAAGCTGAACATAAATCTTAAACGCGGTTTAATTATTTATTAACAAGGCGTTAGAGTTCCCGTTATTTCAATTAAGGTAATATGTCAACATATTGTGTTGATGCCATTCATGTATGTTTATCTTTAAATTCCATTTTATAATTCTGCGGAATTACCAAAAAATCTGAACATAATCGATCCATTGAACCTCACAGGCCACTGGTTACAGGTGTGATCTGCTAGTAATTTAGATTTTTTCCCGCAAACTCCTGTTATCTCCATATGACCTATGAAAGATAGGCAAGCTTTTATTGAAACAGAACGGAAATTGGAGTTTGCCGGAAAAATCGATGTAAATTTAAGAGCCTTTATTTGAAAGATTTTGCTCTAGTTTACTAGTAATAATATTTTGTATAGGCCGTTATTAAAAATTCAAATAACATCAGTTTTCTAAGACTAAATCTAGAAAAGTCACAAAATTTAACGCAGTACCTTACTTCCACATTTCAAATGCAAAATAAATTACAATTTAATTGCGAATTATATAAAGCATAAGGAAAATCGATCAAAGTTTAACTGTCACTGAAATACCCGCAATCAGAGTTATCTAAACATTTGTTATAAAATCCGCTACATAAAACAGCATAAACCGCAAATCGACTACAATTCACAACATGTGGCACCGCAGTGAAAATTAGACACAAAAATTCATGAAAATATGTAAATATGACGTTGTTATAAAGATGGTAACACATTTTTTTATCCCTTTCACATTCGCTCGCTGCGATTTTTCATCTTAAAATTCTCGTATACAAAATGAACTCATAAAATTTCCCGGGGATGTCGTGGAGGACGCTATAAACGGATAATTACAATATATGAACATCTTAAGATGTTTCTAGGACCTTTTAGTCTCTTTGAAAAGGGCTCCGCAAAATTCGTCGTAAGCAAAATTAAGATAATGATTTTAAAGTGCTGCTCTGCAAATGTAAATGGAAAAAGCCTGAAGATTGGGAGGAAATAGAGACAGGTAGCAGCAGGAAAATGATGTCAGTCGACGTGGAAACTGAGTGGTTTATTTAGAGTTTAACACGATTTGTCAAGTACATTTTTAACTATAGTATTTGGATTTAAAAAAATCTATTTGCGATATGGAGAATATTACAAGGTATTACGTCGGCGATATTTAAAAGCTAACTATTTCCTTTCCTTTACGCTCCGCAGTTCAAATAAAGTAAATTTCATTTAGAACTTCCTAAAAAGTTTGGTCAATAGAACCGAATTTGGATTTCTTGTATAAACTTATTCGATAATATAAGTTTCTCTTGCCTGAAAGTAGATATATACAAATTTAAGTTGAATTCAGCAATTTTTAAAATTACGCGTCTTCATTCATTTCCTGTATGTTCATTGACCCTTTATAAATTCATCTGTGATTGTAAAATACTTCGATGTATCGAAATTCATTTTCAATAACAACAAAAAGTTGAATAGCGGATTAGCTGTATGACAGTTCTTACTTATTTAAGGTACATTTCAAGTTGTTACTTATAGACAACACAATTTCGCAAAAACTTTTCCATAATAATTCAGAAAATCCCCGAATCTCGGAATTCTTGCTAATTTAAATCAAAATTTAATCACTTGAATTTGTTGTCAAAGTATTTAGTTACTGCATTTGTTATATATATAGTCGTTCGAACTAAGTTTTTCCACAATATATATTCCAGTACCCCGATGAAGACTATAAATAAAGAGTCGAAAGCTTGGCGAATGGATAGATAGTTTATAATTTCTAGCCTAGAATCCCCTGAGCCCTTTACAATTATATATAATGGCTATTATACAATTAATTTTATATATATATATGCACACATATAAATGTATAATTTTTGACAAGTGTTTTAATACATATTAAAAATTTTCTGCATCAGCTACTTGTCAAAAATTATACGTTTATAAAATAGTTATCTCAAATAAATAGATAAATTTAAAAATGTTAACCGGATATATATAAACTATATTAAAAATTAGCAATTGCTAAAAATAGTCTTTGAATAGATAATCATGCTAAGTTGTCGGTGTGAAACTTGCAAATCACGAAGGTTCATCAATTACCTTGTATAAAAATGTCTATTGAAAATATCTAACGCCTTGAACTAACATTATATACATATTCGAGATTTTTTGCTATCAAGTCTGTAGGCGTCGGTAACTTAGTTGGTTAAAGCGTGCGTCATGTAAGCACAAGATCCTGATTTCGAGCCTCAGCCGACGTAGAAAGAAATTTTTATATGTATTAAAATACTTGTCAAAAATTATTCATTTATAAAATAATTATCTCAAATAGATAAATTTAATTGTTGGTGCCTTTAACTAAAACAGGTAATGCAGGCAACCGTTCATTTTACAAAAAAAAATGTTTTATGCAAAATTAATTTGGTAATTAGAAATTCATTAGTGAACATATCCACATGACCTTGGGTCACCTTGGTACCAAGATAATGTCATTTCAACTTTTTTAAATAGCCACTCCGCATTTTCTCATCTAATTGTGTTCAAGACTTTCACGAGTTAGCAGAATACTTTTGGTCACTAAAATAGGCCAAGCGGTTACGAGTTATTAGCGATCAAAAGTTTAATTTTAAGTTTTAAAAAGTTTCCATCGTTCATAATTGTTTCTGCGACTGTAACACATAGGTGATTCCTAAATCAACGCCATTAAGCAGCGATTTGATTTCAAGTTTTCAGTACTTTTCATAATTACGATCGTACAATTAACTGTGTATGCAAATATTTGTCTTGTGATAACGCCAGGTTGGTGGGATCGTGCAACATCTTTATCTGAAGCAGTCAATAGGTTTATTCAAACATTTCCAAGGCAACGTAATGTCAATTCAAGATCTACAGTTGGGCAAATAGGGAAACCTTGCCAAAATTCGGTCAAACAGTTCTGGCAACGAATGACGAAAGAGCAGCGGAGGGTTTGTAAAGCTTTATTGAAAATGAACATGCAACTACTCGGTGAACTGCTTCTGATCAAGACATATCCCGTTACTTTCTTCAGAAATTTTCAAAACAGTACCGTATAAAATGCATTTAGTTCAAGAACCTTTCCAGGATGGCTTTAACCGTTGGGTAGAGATTTGCGAAACCATGATACAGAATGTTGCTGTAACCGCAACCTTTAAATCAGTTGTGCCTCTGTGATTAAGCAAGCTTGTTTTTGAGCAGTTATGTAAATCAACAAATGTGCGCTATTGGCCGCACACAAATTCGCACTGGACCATTGAATCTCATAGTCAGAATAACCAAAAATTTAATTTCTGTGCTGTCATAATAAACAATCGCGCAATTTGGCCTTTTTATTGTGGGAAATTTGAACGCAGATCGATACCGTGACATGCTAATGCACTGAATTATTTCCGCTATTCGGTAGTTGCCGTAAATGAACTTTCTCGTTTTGGCAAACAAGTTCATACATTTTTTGACTTTAAGCAGCAGTCAGGTGGATTGGAAGATAGGGAACAATTGAATGGTCAGTGCGTTCCTCCGATTTAACTCCGCTCGATTATCCTTTGTGGGTATATTTAAAAGATGAAGTTTTTTTCCAAAACCAATCAATTTAATAATTTTTCGGGTGATTATTTAAACGGAAATTGCTCGTTTAACAACCAACATAATTCTTAAAGCTGTCGAAAAATTTTACACTCGTATTGTGCGCTGTCTAGAAGTCAAAAGGTGTACATTTGAACAATTCCAATAAATTGAATGAAATTAAAAAAACTTAAGATCAAGCTTTCCTCGTTAATAGTTCGTGAACTGCTGGGCGAATTTAAGCGAATAAAGGCGTTCTGTAAGCGTCTTAATGTCCTAAGCATATTTCGGTAAAAAATGACCGATTACCAATTAAAAGAATTGGCTTGAAATTGACCCCTTTCTGTCAAAGTCAATCAAGGTAAAATGCATTTTTATATATCAAACATTCTTTGTACCAAATATATTCTTTTAAATGGATGGTTTCCGAGATAGATTGCTATTCCGGGACATATTGGCTACACGGTATATATTAACTACGGATGTAATCAATTTATCACGCACCGTATTTATGGACAATACGTTAATACAATAAATGTTCATAGATGATTTTATCAAAATACTGGAGTCCTATTTTATTATTCAAGTGTAGGCTATATTCTAAAATGTGACAAATAGATAATTAAATATGCAACTTTGTTGTCATACTTTAAAAACCTATCAACCCTAGAATTAAATTTCGTATATAAAAATTGCTGTAATTTGAAAAATTATCTATTAAAATATGATTTGTTGATTATAAGTATGGTAAAAGACAAATTACCGACCATAAAGAAAGGATACCGCCTATAGTGCCTCAATCTTTCAACCTGAAAGTGGTAACTCCTAATATAGTATAATCTTCGGCTTTAGTATTGCGTTTTTCACTAGTTACAGAGCGGTCGTATATTTTTTGTCACTGCATTCTCATTTCATTTTAAGCAGATAGCGCTATCTGCCACTCCTCATGATTTTGGAAACCTGTAGGTGAGATATTCTCTTATGAATATAACGTAATAGCCAGTTTGCACACAAACCGACGAAGAAAAGCTGTACTACGTAAAATATTTGCATTCTTTCCAAGCATGGTTTGGATGTTACAAATTCTAAGCGAATAAAGACGTTTCTTAGTGATTTCTTAAAGGTTATATACATACAATTGTATATTTTATATTCAACTTGTAATGATTGTCATTTAAATTTCTCTATTATATCTCTAATAACAATTTTTGTGCTTATAAATTTCTGCTGGAATTATGTAGGCTCTCCAAAATTTCTAAATACTAAAAGACTTGGAATTATTAAAGCATGAGGACTTGGAAGGCCGTCGCTATGACTATCAGAATAACTGGTTGGAGATATTAAAGTGTATAATAGTATCTTCCAAAATGGAACGGAAAAACGAATTGGCAAAATTAATGTACGTGTTACAATAAACATGTCAGACAGTATAAAAAGGAATACTATATAATTAAGTCTGTAAGTGTACTATGTTAAGTTATTTGTTTCTTCTTCACAGTCCATTTAGTTTTTCTTAACGTTAGTCATCAATTTCAATAAAATGTCTAACTTAGCCACGATTTATAAGTTAATTTCCCTTATACGTACAAAATAACGCAATAACTGATTACATTAACATAAACATAGATTTGCTATCCTTGACGTAATTAACCAAACGTAATTAGACTATATATTTAATTCTAATCGCTTCACATTAAAGAATATACGTGTTCTGCGAATATCTTTTATAGTTTTTACCTTGTAGACGCTAGCATTTTTACTGTGCCAAAATTTTATAACAAACTAGCTAGTTACTAATATTTACCTCCACTTATTTAGTACAATACATTGTAAAATATTCAAAGTCACAGCCGATGCTTACTTTAAACGAACAATTAGCCAAGTGTAAACAAAGAAATCACGTTATACATAGGAATTGCTGCGTCTATTGGCAAAATTATATGTTCCATATCATTTTCATAAATTTTCGTTCTATTTTGAATTAGTTTTAAAATTAACCGCTATTTTTGAAGTAAAGTAAGTCATTTCAAAGTTTCCTTAGGTATCTTCATCATTTGGTAAATGAGAATTTAAGATAAAAATCCTTTCAAAAGGAATCTCGGATTGCATTGGAAATTATCTATGATCAATGATAAACGATCTAGATATAATGCCTATTCATTAACTATAAAACTATCATAAATAGTAATTAGTAATAAATATTTTTTATTAAGCTTATATTACTAATTTGTAAACAGAAGTATCGAAATATACTTTTCTAACTTCTCTAGGAAAAAATGATTGTTCTACTTAAGACGATCAAAATTATCAGTAAAAGGAAAGATATTATCCGAAAAATTACAGTTATCCATCTAAAATAACGAAAACCATATAGTCAACTCTTTATATCATAAGTGTATGAATTGCAACTACATGCAGTTCATATAATTTGTAACACAGGTGACATAGTAGTACAAGAAATATAGCACATCATACCTGTTCCATATAAATTAGCAAAAAGGAAGGAGATTTCTATAATTACCTTCATAAATAGTTCGCTATAACAGCTAATGAGATTAAATTTGCTGGACGACTTCCTGTTTGACCGAAAATTAAAGTAACTTTAGGCCTTTCAGTTAAACACCATATACATTCCAACATTTTAGAAAGATATGTTGCTATCGATTTCAGTCATAGAATAATCGGTGGAATTACCTTCATTAGCATGTGAGAAAAGAAAATTAATAGCTTCCTAGTAAAAAATTAGGTAAATAAAGTCAACATTGCAATTTAATGCTGATTATTACAGAACATTTACTGCGCTGATCTAGAGCGAGATAAGAAAAAGGAAGATTAAAAGTTAGGCAACTAAGCAACTCAAGGGATGCGGGAGTTACGGTCGTGGGCTAGCGTATGATCTGCTCCACAAGAAATGTTTATTTAAGCTTTTTGAGCTATGGTTGCGTCCTATGGAAAGAATTGGGGCCACGCCATCCAAAAGTATGTTCCAGTCTAGTCGACCTATCTTATGGAACTTTTTGTTAACATCCTGTATGAAAATGGTGAAAACTAAATATACTAAATATAAATATCTGATTTCATAAGTGGTTGAAATTCAAAGGTTCTTGAAATTCAAATGGTTAAATTAGAAAACAACCTGTATAGGTTTACACTACTTAACTCTAAAGAGAATAGAAGTGCGAAAACAGGTCATCAAGGGTATTGAAACGTTTTTATTACATTTACTTTAAAAGGAAATAAGAAAGCTTCAGTAATCAAACTCTTACAATTGTTCAAATTTGGTGTTTACATAAATCACGTATAGCTACTACTAGAATAGGTAAAACTGTAGACTAAAACAATATGCTTTTTTCGAATTTATAAATCGTATTCATAGAACACAACAAAAATAAAAGTTGAAAAAGGTAAAGTTATTAATCGAGCATTTGAACTTGAAAAATTCGTTATCGCAAACATAAAAACTTTTAAATTATCGCTAGAGTAAATGGATTGACACAGTAGGAATAAGTTATTTATATCAAATTTGAATTATATGCACAACAAAAAAAAAGTGAAATACTAATTACGTAAACTGCCGACGGCTAGTTATGTTAATCGCCTAGAATATAAATTGGCGAACGTAGATTTACTTTTTAACGGAAAAAACCTGCAGATCTGTAAACTTATTGGAATAAGAATTGGATTCCAAACATTTTGTATAAAAATACAGTGAGTATTATTAAAAAAAAAAGAATGAAAACCGGTTGCGCTTACAATTACATTAGAAAAATATAAATACTGAAATCAATTATCTTATAATTAGTGCGAACATGAATTAGACAAGTATCAAACCTGTTAATTAATTTACAAATAGTAATTATAAATTGTTTGGATAAATATTCGATATTAATTCTTAATGGCTTAAGGAATTTCTGCATAATTTGATTGAGATACATTGCAGTTCTATTAAATAAAATATACACTTGATTGTATAAAAAGTTAAATTTTCAACAGTAAGAAAAGAACAATTCGATAAAATATTAGCGCTTGTGAGAACACAACGGTTTGATCACTGCTAATTTATTAAAAACGAAAACTACAGCTTCTTCGGTAAGTTATGACATGAAGTAAAGTATAGGTTATGAATTAAAACAGAGGTTGGTATGACCTGCAACTCGTTCTCGGCGGATGACAACTAACGCCAGCCAGAAGAACAGGGAATCTTGCTAAAGGTGATGGTGTGCCCTTGGAAGACACTGATTTCATTCCTTAATTCTCTAACGACTTCTGCCAATTCCATCTGATTAACAACATAAGAACATCAAGAAACTAGAGTTGGGCCAACTTCTTTTAAATAAGGTTATGCAGCATACGACCTGACTGTAAGTAATGTAAGTTCATTACAAAATAATGGGAATAAATGAAAACTGAATAACCCACTCCTTTCATCCTCAGATGAATGGGTTAGAACACTTAGAACAGAGCACAGAATTAATAACGTTTCTATGTTTCCTTTCAATTGAACATTTAAAGTCATAATGACACTCTACAGTGGCGATACGGTTGTTGATGCCATCAATAAAACAATATTAATTCACATCAACAAGTCTAAGAATCAGATAAAAGTATATCAAAAATTCTTAAACATCGTAAATGTGTTTTAATCCAAATGTGAAATTAGTTATAACCCTTAGAATAAGTTGTAAAATTAGTAAGCCAGCGGCAGATTTGTTAAAGCAAGATGGACAGGCAATATAAAATACGTGACCATCACCAAAGACTGCTGAAATTAACAAACTTGCCG
>JAHWXV010643541.1:0-10215 GCA_024586415.1 Phrixothrix hirtus
TTTTAAATTGATTCTATTAGAGTTGAAACTAAACCTAAAAAAATAAAGCCGTAGACTTAAAATAAGAAAAGTATAGATAACCCGTCAAACCTATTGATTAGCCTAAAAGGCGACGCAGGAAAATCTCAAATTTAATCTTTCTAAGAGGTATAGTAGAAGATTTATTTTATAATTAAGGAGAAGAGGTTTCTGCCCCTAAAATATTCAAAGCATGCTTGTCAAAAACTTATACAAATAATCTGTCTTACACCAATCTAAAAATTATTATGTCCTGTAGGACATCAAAAAAGTTTGAGTTAAATGATTTTGAAACGAAAACGTGCCCTAGTAAAATTAACATAGTTTGTGGATATCTCAGAATCCGCCATCGCGTAATATAGGAAACTTAAAATGAACCTTGAAAATTCTAAACGTATTTGGACAAAATATTTAAAACTTCGAGATGGCGCCAGAAAACAGGAAACCCAAGCTGTAGCAGAAAATCAAATGCTGTGATAAATAATTTGAAACCTCTTACCTTGGATATCGAGATGATACATTTCGGATGTTTTACATATAAATTGAAGGTATAAAAAAAACATTTTCACCTTCAACGCTTTTAACGATATATGCTCGAAATTAATTTTAAACCACCGCATTAGGGCATAAACTGTAATTATTGTAGGAGAAATGATTTTAATAAATTTGGAATAAAACAAATTCTACACCAATTATGTTTTGTTTGAATTTGGTTTACAAAAGGCTCATTAAATCTGTTTATTGCTTATCCAAAATGCAAATACATCTTTTGTGTAATATTTATATGCTTTGCTTCTCTTGAGAACTAACATCATTAAAAACTTAGTATTTGCAATTTTCAGGCTATTGCCGCATTTATTTATTAATTTAAACTAATATTAATAACAGCATCGAAAATTCAAATTACCGCCTAATTTTTTTGTTAGCTCCAAAAATTAATTATTGTTTGAAAATATAAATTTTAATAACATAAAAAATATTAAGTGTTTTTCATCAAAAAAAGCTCAAAAATGAGTATGTGACATACGAGGGCGGTCTGATAAATGGTCGGTTTGAACATGAGAACACAACTTTTTCTTCAAAATTTCATTTTTATTTCTCGACATAGTCTCCTTTTAGCTCGATACAGTTAGTTATAGTACCATTTATAAAGTCGACGAAAATATGCATGTTTCCCATTAAACTTCCTCATTTCATTTGAATCCCCTTCTACCAAACCATTTTTTCAGGTTTGCGAACAGGAAGTAGTCACAGGGAGCTAGATCAGGAGAATATGGTGGATCCGGAAGCAATTCATAACATCCAATTTCTAGTGAGTTTTCCTTGAGGTGTAAGCTGGTGCATTGTCATGATAAAAAAGCACTTTCTTTTTTACCAAATCTAATCGTTTTGTCTTTATTTCAATGTGCAATCGGTCCAATAATGCCACATAATAGCCTTTTGTGATTTTTTTGCGTTTTAAGATAATTAATGAGTATTACACCTTGTGCATCCCAAAAAACGGTCGCCAAAACCTTTCCAGCTGATGCAACCACTTTTGCTTTCATCGGTGCACTTCAACCAACTTCAGTCCATTGTTATGATTGTTTTTTTGTTTCAGGTGTCTAGTGATGGATCCATGTTTCATCTATGTAAAAATTCATATGCATTACGTCGAAATATCGCCAAAAATTCCTTTGAAATGACCACACATTGCGTTTTTGTTCGATTGTCAATAAACGCGGCACCCATCATGCTGACAGTTTTTTATATGTAAATGTTCATGCAAAATGTTACCTACTTATTCTTTTGAGATGTTTACGATGTCAGCTATTTCACGCACTTTCACTCATATATCTTCCAAAACGATATCATGGATTTTATCGATCATTTCTTTGGGGGTTACTTCGATTGGTCGATCTGAACGATGTTCATCAATTGTGCTTGTACTATCACGTTTAAATTCTGAAAATCAAAAAAATCACAGTTGAATTCGCTGGAGCAGATGCGCCATAATATTTATCAAGCTTTTCCTTTGTTTCTTTCGCGGCGGCTTTTCCATACAAAAAATAATGCTTAATCAATGCACGAAATTCATTTTTATCCATTATTTTAACACAATCACAAGTTGTTCGCTTTTTATGACTATCAAACATAAACTAATGACATATAGCGCTAAAAATGTACATGCAACCTACTAACTGGCTAATTATTCAGACCGCCCTCGTATATGGAACAGCGTGCATTAATGACAAAAATATTTTATTCAATCAATCACTGTGAAATCTATAAAAAACAATTAAAATCTTTATTCAAACACAAACATACCGTGCATTTTTCACAGAATATAAAACTCTTTACAATACAGTTGGGATATTTACATCTTTGCATGTTTTCTAGCCATATAGGCTGGTAATTTTTCTTTTACGTGCCTTCTCCACAGTGTCCATGTATTTGCAGTTATGAGATCTAATAAATGGAAAAAATGCGTGTGTACAATCTTTTGGACCTAATTGTTATGGAATGATACCTTAGCATAGAATCTAAAAGATCTACACCTCCCACGTATTTGTTGTAAATAGCTTTTGGACAAGGAACAGTTATATAGGACCTTTCGTTTCTTGAAAACCACCGAACTTCAACAATTGGTAGATTACCAAAGTACGTAGACATTATACTCACCACTTTATTGTAGTACCAGGAGGTAACCGAAACATTTATTCTATCTATGTTACACACTTATTTTACCATCGCTTCACGGCCTTTTCGTTTTAGTACAGATTCACTAGGCATGGTACAGTTACGAACTAGATCGAGTCTAACAGTTCACTTCTTTTGCCAAGTAAACTTGTAGATTTACGCTATTGAACCAATTATTAACGAATAATTTGTGGTTTAGATTTCTAGGAATAAATTCACTTAAGTGAGTTGATGCCTAAATCAGATGCATAATTTGGCACCGGCCTCGGCGAAAATTTCATAGTCGCACGAGAAATCACTTACACCACTAAATACGTAGGCTTTGTATCCCCACTATTGTGGTTTCTTTGGATTATATTGCTTTAAGAATGAGCACTAGTCGTTCTCTTAAACTATAAGCAGAGGACGAGTTTTGAAAAATGTGTCATGATTTTCATGTTCGGTCGGAAGCATTCCTTGATTATTGCTGAGATTTAGTAATCGTTTGATTTCTTTCCAACAATTGTATGATATGCCTTAAGAAACTAGACGGTGGTTCAATGTGATGCTCCAGTAATTGCGAAGATTGGGCAACTGTATAATTCACATGTAGATACAAGTTCCTAGAAATTGTTCTAATTCTTTTTGACAAGTCTAAATATATTTCTGGTCGTTTATCATACAAATAAAAAATACTTTGGCAAATAATTTGGTTTATCGGGAAAAAAATGCCTAAAAAACTCATAAGGTGTTCATAATGATTTTGTATTCAATTTTAAATCATAGTTTCCTAGCAGTGTCGTATCACCTTCTGCAAAGACTGGGTTTTTTCATCCCAGGTAAGATGACTTAAATTTTTAGGTGCCATTGTTGATCAACCGTTACTATCCACCATAAGTCGACATTTCGCGTTTAGATGACTCAATATGTCACCATACTTAACTGTTGTGTCGGCTTAACGAGCTGATTGATGCGTGTAAATTAAAACTACTTGATAATTATTGTTAGTAGAGTGGACCAGCGATATATTAATTTCTATGCGTCCGTTATTTTTTCTATACGATATAAATAATGCTTTGTTTTAAAATATCAAACAAATTTATTCGTATACAACAAAAATAAAAAGAATTCTTACATATACAAAAATAAATTTTTTCGTTCTCCTTCGGAAAGAACAAAAATTTCCGTATTCGATTCTGTAGGAAGAATTACATGATGTTCACAAATATTTTTGTCCTACAGAAATACATGGATGGAATTGAGTGAAAACTTTCATTTTTTACAAAAGTTAATAAAAAAATTTAATATACATCTTGGACAAAAATCGCATAATATCCTCGTTGGTTCGCTTGCTGAGGCTATAAATGCACAGTTTTATCCTTGGTATATAAATAATTATTAAATAAAGGGAAACATATGCCCAAGTATATCTAATTAATATTTTCTTAGTCTTAAGAGTTCTCTGTCAATTTCGGACTTTTTGTGAACCATATTTTCGGTTACCTTTTGTTTCTTTTTTTTAGCATCTTTTCATATATGGTTTATTTCTTCTTTGTGAGTCCTTCTATACTTGTTGTTAGGGGATAGCGCCCTAATTTATCTGTAATTTCAACATCTACAGATCCACCAAAGTATTTAATGTTATACACCAAAGGCTGAGTGATCAGTGAATTTTCAGGCCGATTTTCTACTAAAAGTTCTTTGTTAATGGTAAAACCAGATTCAACAGTTGCATTTCCATGAGATATAATCAGGAACGTTTTAATGATTGTCCATAAATGACCATTCTCTTTATTACCTATAACCAATTTGACAAATAAATTACATAAATTGTCTTTGATTTATTAATTGATTCCTTACGTTATGTTTTCTAGTAAATTCTTGATACTCTTCTAGGGCTTTATCTACAATATTGCCACTGATTCTACCTAAATCATACAACTCTTGAAAGAGCAACCGGAATCTGGTTTATATACCATTAATTGCGGATTCAACCAAGATATTCCTGTGACAATTATAAATTTCAAGCACACAGCGACTAAAACTATTTCGCAATCTTTGCAAAAAAGTAGTTTTCACGCCGTAGAAAATCCGAAATCAATTGTTGTTAACATCTTTTAGTACATTGATGTTTTTTAAGTTAATGATTAATTTTGTAGGATCTTCACAAATTTTCTTGAAACATTTCTGATAAGCTTTTCTAATTCACAGAGAAATGTTGTGGAAGATTTTGAAGTCTGATATTTTGTTATAAAAGGCCCTTAACATTTATGCTAATTTGTATTTTAGGATATTGCTTTGCAATCCAAATTTTTACATTTTATGTTGAAATATTTGTGGGTAATTTAACTGTATTGTTATTAATATGTTTTGCTACAGTATCAAACATTTTCAAAGCTCTCGGAGCAACAGTTGAACTTTCCACCCAGCTTGTTTTTCAAAATTTTTTAGGAAATTTAATTTTAATCGTAATTTCGACATATTCATCTCGCCTGACTAACGAATCTTTAAAAATTCAGTAAGAAACGCGTTCATTTTCAAATGAAGTTTTCTGTAGAGCTCCATGCAGTATATACAACCTATAACATCCAATTTCTAGAAGTTTTGATTCCTCATTTGCAGAATCTTCCTTATGCAGTCTTAAAAATTTCAAATTAACGTTTGGACCGTCCATTCACACCTAAAACATGTAAAAAATATTTTAAATTCATATTACTGATTAGGTACTTGTAAAATTTTGTGTAAGAGTAAATTATCTTTTGAATGAGATCAAAATATTCTCAGCAATACATTTTGTTAGGAATACGGAGTTAAAATAATAAGTTTCTACTTTCATTAAAAAAACGAAGGTGAAGATCCATTTTTCCTTTTTGAAAGATTCGTCGAATCTGATAACGTGCAACTGTACAGATTTTAAACAATAAACCAATTCCAAAATTTATCAAATAAGTAGCTTTTATTTTGCCAATCATCATCTTTTTGGTAATGTCGCCATGCTTAAAAATTGTTTTTGCTATCGTAAAGGTACAGATTTTTCACAGGTTTTGAAAGATGCGTGAGATTCTACTACAATATGTAGTGACCAGAAAACTTCTGCATTAATTTCATTAAAATTTCCGATGATAATTCTTCAATTATTAGTTTTATTTTTTTCAAGATTTAATGATTCCATAGTAGGTAGAGTTGCAAAACTGCCTTGCTTGAATTTATATTTTGAGTCTCACTTTGTTGTAAATGTTGGCAGCTGCTCTGAGAATTCATTGGTTTAGCAAAACTTGTAATTTTATTATGATTTATCATTGATATCATTGAAAATTTTTTCTTGTGCCTTACGTATTTGATTGATGACGGCTTGCTGCCCATGTTGCTCAATTGAAACACTTTTTGACAAACACTAAATTGTGCTAGAAAATGATTGCATTTAATAGCTGCGTAAAATCTGGGAGTAAGAGATTTTCCCAATCTGACTTTTATGCAGTTTTTTTCGCATTACTCATTTTATCGTTCTCTCTAAAATTTCAACAAATTTAATAGGTTCAAGTACTCAGAATATAGAATTAGGATACGTAATGTACAAATAGGAATGCACAAATAAAACTTTGGAAACGGCAGTTTAAAATTATTGCCTGTGTTTTAAAAAATTGCATTCCTATATTTTAAATAATAGCAAATCCAAAATTAATACCAAAAATCTAAAAGAGACCTTTAGTCGATTTATTAATGCACGAGGACTAAAATAATAGAAATTGAAAGGGAAGAACCTAACAAAGCTTGTTACTTGGAAAGTACTGTAACCTATACAATACACGGCACGTCAGTGTTGAACTTGTATTAAATTCATATAAAACCAAACAATTATTAACAATTAATAATTAACAATTTATACGCGATACACGTTGATTGGCATTTCAAACTAACGTAAAATATTAAGCAATATAAGTGAGTACCCTAGAATAAATGATATTGCAATTCAAGTTCAATCTACTTTTCAACTTTGACAGCTCTTGCTGTTGTTTCGCACCATTGCGTATATAGAACCAGTTCTTGTTGTTTTCACATTACCAGGTATATAAATAGTAAAATAAGTTTTTAATAGGGTAAGGATATATTCATTTAATCATCTAATATTTAAATATCTAAAAATAAATAAAATCGGTATATCGAATTAATTCAATCCACCCCGTATAATAACTTATAAAATCATTTTCTGAAGTTGCATTAAAATTGCACCAAACATATCCGTTGCTAAAGAATACATTTAGGTAAGAAAATGTATTCATTTGTAAAGAATTTTTAAATAATTAAATATCATTTAAATTTTCTGTTTCTTTAAACAAGCCAGCTTTGTTGGTAAATATATTAAATTATGTCATTGTGAAGGTTAATAGTAGTCAGAAAATAACCGAAGAAATCAAGCAAAGAAATCTTGAACTATGCAGTATGTCATGACGCGTATGTAACAAATACAGGTTGGATCGCGATGTGAACGTAGCTGTGGGAGGAAATAAATGAAAAGGGGAGTCTATGTTCATTTTTAAAGATAGTCGGTTGCGCTGATTTTTAATTGTATCCGATAATTTCCGAAAAAGGTAAACAAAAGTGAAAAATGAAGAATTAATTTATTTCGGCGGGAGTGTCTTCTTTATTCTAGCAATATTCTGAATTGCGTCTGTCGAAAAATTATAGTAACCTTAATTAAGTAATCGACAGGACTAAAGACAACCATTTTCTGCACATGGTTCACACCCGTCGTGGGATATTAATGAAATTTGGCTAAACGTAATACTCACTGTCCGTAAAATTTATAAGTTCCCGTTCAGCTTATTTTTAATCACTTTGTTCATCGAACATTTTGGCATTCTTAAAATACCTGGGGGCTGTATTCTATCAGTCGGCCTAAAATTAATGCATGGGAGGTAGTTTACTCCCGCATTAAAACTTACGAAACAAATGGACTAAAGAATATTCCAAAAGACAGTTAATTTAACTTATCAATTTTAATCTAGTCTATCAAACTATCCTTTTATAATATTTGTTGTAGGAAATAATAGTCTGTAAATTTCGGGGGTATACAAAATTTTACGATTTTTGTACTGTTATTGACGTAAAAGTTCCGGCCATTTTTGTTTTAAATGTAATTATCCGCACCCAGATTAGGGTAACATCAAAATTGCAGACCTCTTTCGTTAACTAATTTTTCTTTGTTTAGATTAAGGCCATTTTAACCAGAATTTCGACGAAATGCTATTTTGAATTTATAGACATGTATAGTGCAATGTTTGTTTCATTCCAATAATTTGTGGGCTATCAATTTATTAACAATACAATGTGCGCCAAAAGTACTAGTGCTCGACCTAATAGTTATTCAAAACTCGCAAGAGCTATTTGTTTTGAGTTAAACTTAAATTATTCAAGCTTGCATTTACTTTAATTAAGACTAGTAATTTTATACTGAGTGGCTACATTGAATACCCGTCTATTTTCATTAATTTAAAATATAGTACAATTACAGATTTAACTGGAGCTACTCTGACGTTTTTACTAAGTAAATAGTTCATAAATGACCCCTCTTACATATATAAGGTGCATTATTTTCGTCCCCTTGATGACGAATCTCCAATTCTGAATAGTTAGTTCTGACTCCTGACTATACAGGAGAAGTCAATGATTAGCACTTGCCGCTTAATGTGCTTTCTTACAACCTCAACTATATCTTGAATCTCCATAACCATAGGAGTGTCTATCTCCGCTCTAAAGATAGGTCTCGAAAATCTTGATATACAGAGTGTTTTACGTAAACTAGCCCTGTTCTGCAGTATTAGACTGGAGAGCAGTGGCGCCTATAATTCCCGCTTTTGACGTGATGCTACAGTGTTTAGCCTCGAAAGTACTGATGAATCACGCTTCGCTCTACTGTAGCTTTGTCAGCCGTGGTTTAATGCTCGCTAAGGCGTTACATGCTTTATTTTCCATCGAGTTTGTGATAACTTAGTCACGTGCACCATCTATGTGGTATAAGTGCGTGATTTCACATATGACCTCTCCGGCTAGGTTTGATCATCTTAACGTGAAATAAGACGCTCAGTAAACTTTACAGGCAACAAAGGACTTGTTTCGCACCACATGGTACCACGTCTTCTAACTTCATACCGTCAAGTTGAGGTCCATTATCATATTACGGTAACATTCTCTAATAACTGTTACTGCATTTTCGAATAAATACGCCCAAATTGCGCCGCCAGTCCAAAAGTCGCACAGACAGTTGGTCTTTATGTATATATAGGCTTTTTGTGAATAATATGAGGGCTTCCTGTACTTCAAATCTGACTAGCTTGTTTATTTACGTACTTGTTGAGCTTCAATTGGGCTTCATCGCTGAATATTATTTTATGGTAAAAATTATTATTTATTTTACTTTATCCAATATACAGCTAACGAATTCTTGGCGTTTAAAATAATCATACGGCTTGAATTCCCATGTCAGTTGGATTTTATAGGTATTCAGAAGAAGACCTTCTTCTAAGATCCGATGCATAGTGATTCTTGGAATGGCCAGTTGTGCTTGACGGTAAATTGATTTCTCTGTACTCACTTCAACATTATCTCTTACAGCCGCTACGTTTTTAACAGAACGAATATAGTACGAGGACGCCCAGGGTATTTAACAACTAATATGGAATCAATTTGTTCAAATTTCTTAATCAATCTCTGCATAGTTGACAGATTAGGTGCATTTCGTCAACTAAAAATCGCACGCAATTTGCGAACGGTTTCCGCATAACATTCTGCGTTTATGTAATGAATTTTACAAATAATAACGCGCTGTTCTTTTATGTAAGCTCCATGGCGCACAATGGTCGCTAACGGCAACAGTGCTACCAACCTAGTAATTCAGAAGTTGCGCGTAATTCAAATCTTGCGTATTCTATGGGAAGCTGTAGTAACTTTACGGTAAACAAGTACGTTTGTTTCATGACTAGTAGTAGAGTACGATTTGAGAGTTCGATGAATTAAATTTTCTAAGAAAATAATTTAACCGAAATTAATCAATTTTGTTTTATATAAAAATGTTAGGGTCGGTGTAATTCAAAGTGGAGGAAACATCCAACTGAGTAGTATACGTGACCAATGCTGTGTTCTAATTGAAAAGTTCTGTGCAAAAATGCCCTAAGTGACATTTCCACGATTTTGAGATTATTACACATTCTGCATAAGCTTTTGATTGGTGTATTTTAGTTGCCGTTAGCAGGTCCCTAAATTGATAATATTGCAATAGGTTACTCGGGCAATACTGGACTTTTATGTGTAAAAAGTACATTAATGGCCAATTTCAAAACTTTAAGATTAAATATTGTTGATGCCATCAATAAAAACAATTATTAATTCACATCAACATGTCTAAGAATCAGATAAAAATACATCAAAATTCCTAAACATGTAAAATGTGTTTTAACCCAAATGTAAAAGTAATTATAACCCTTTAGAATAAGTTGTAAAATTAGTAAGCCAGCGGCAGATTTGTTAAAAGCAAGATGGACA
>JAHWXV010643573.1:0-14398 GCA_024586415.1 Phrixothrix hirtus
TTAAGCAGTCTTTGGTGATGGTCACGTATTTTATTGCCTGTCAATCTTGCTTTAACAAATCTGCCGCTGGCTTACTAATTTTACAACTTATTCTAAGAGTGATAACTAATTTAACATTTGGATTAAAACACATTTACGATGTTTAAGAATCTTTGATATATTTTTATGTGATTCTTAGACATGTTGATGTGAATTAATGTTATTTTATTGATGGCATCAACAGCGTCGTATCGCCGAAACAAACTAGAGTTTTTATCCCTCTTTTCGCTATTATTGATAATATCATCATCGTCATTTAGAGTCAACAATTTATGCGTTAGTTTATTGATGGGCTTCCGCTTTCTTATGTGCGAGTTCTATTTCAAGCGGCACAGTATCTTCCTTTTGTAGCACTTTTGAGAGTTTACGAGTATCTGTAAGCGATACGAAACGTACGCCTCGTTCTCTTCGAACTGCTCGGAACATTTAGCGGTTATCTTGAAGGAGAAGGTCTTACGAATTTTTAACAGCTGATGCTCGTGGGCGCCTACAAGTTTCGTACGACGTCGACGTCATGAATGTTCCTCGCACAAGGTCTGCTTGTACGCGTTCGATTTTATCGAGCAATTGATCTCTTCGGTAGCACCGCCCTACCATTCTTATCTAGATTTATGTGACAACCTTCCACGTAATTGACCACTCCCGGATCTAGACTGAGAAATTTTGTATAGTCTCGCTAATCATAATCAGAAGTAGTAGTACTAGTGATACGTTTGCATTTGATTTTTACGAGTTTCCTTAATTTCTTCGTCTTCTTATGATGTCAATTCATATTTACAGAGAAATCTACACCATAGGTGGTGAACGCCCAGGCATAACTGAAACGTCCGTTATGCGGTACGATGCGTAACGTGAGAATTCTCGCTAATTTTCACTCGTCCGTAACGCGGCTGCCGCAAGTCGAAGAACGAGTACCAGATCAGCGGCGTCGAGGACATAAAGTCTTTAACGTTGATACTTTTTGGCAACGCATTGTATTTACTCAATCACTCGTGCAGGGCCCTAGCGTTGTAGCGTAAATGTTTACCACCGGGTGAATAAACGGGAAACAGAGAGAACGATTTATGACCTCTCGAAACCAGATAATGACCGATCTTAAATGTGAAGGGCATCAGTAACCACGCCTTGTCCAGATTGACAAATTTGTGCCAATAGTCGAAGCCGCAAAATTCTTCTAGAAATTCTACGATTTCGCGATTGCGAGCTATATATAATCTGTTTGCGTTCCGAGAGGATCGGGATAGCGACAGGCGAAATAGCGAATCATTCGTCCGTATAAATGGGTTAGAACACAATTTTTCATCGCTGTTTCGTGCTGTATTATCAACGAGTATATTAGGAAGGTTCTGTGTGAACCGTCATGATGACGAAACTGCATGCCGTTACGTTTTCGCAGCTCAAAATATGCAGAATCGAACGCTACGCATTCTTTCCTCTGTCGGGGTGATTAAAAGGTGATTAAAAGTGAACTCCTCGGGAAAACTTCCTTCGTGAAATTGGTGTGTATAGTAATAGTGAACATGGAAAGACGCCTCGATTTCCAGATCCGATATTTCATTGACGTCTCGTTCGATCTGCTACTTAATCTTCTCAAAATGCGAAAAAAAGCCGTTAAAGCTCGTCTTTATCGTGTAAGACGTTATATCACCGCCTTTCTCCTCTCCCTCTGCGTTTGTCATTACGCCAAAGCGTTGCGTTTAAGGTAAAATCTTCTTCCGGCATTTGGGCGCCGAGGTTCGCTAATGATCGAGACCTCCGCAAGTGGGGCACAGTTTCTTCGCCGCCATATTATCTACAACTTGACTACATTACTCATTTATATAAAATTTTTAATTGCACTTAAAACGTATATATTCTGTATAATAAGTAAATAAAACAATCCATTATTGTGTCTCTTTATTATTTAAACTTGTCGATTCACTATAATATTATAATATAAAATAACTATGAGGATGAGTTTGGCCTGCAGCAATGGTAAAAATATATACCAGTAACCGTTAAAGGGTTAATGTAATAGCTATAAAATCCACTTATTCAGTCAAAGCATAGATGAAATTGTAACACTTACAGTTAGTAATAGGAAAGCGTTAACCTTTTAGAATAAGTGAAACTGACTAACGCCACAACTTTACAAATTGTAACAAAACATTCTTGACCTTGAACTTTTCCAAGGCACAATTCTGGTATCTAAGGCTGGGTTTCTTCTCGAGAGCTGCGCTCTTTAACATCTTTCGAGATTTTCAAGTCTAAATCTTGCTGTCTGGACCTAGACACCATTCCAACAGAAATTAGCACTAGAATACCGTCTTGATTAGTACAGACAAATACTGCAGGTGGTCCATTAATTTTAAAATCTTAAAAAGTATTTTACACCCTCCCTTATACTCTACTTCTCTTTCGCGCCAGTCAATAGCATTTCTAAAGTAGAATTGTAATGCCAAATAAGTCGTTACAAATCTTTACAAAACGCATATGTTTGACTATGTGGTCGTGGAATGTTGGTCACATAAACCTATTCTTATTTTAGATTTCTAAATGCGCATACTGATGTATTGACCACCTAAAAATAAATCAATAAAAGTAATTCCTGCAAGTCACGGTTCGATGATTTTTGAAACTTGCTATTTAGTTTCTTGTTGGGATAATCCAATATTCAATTGTTTAAATCTCACATGTTCTTTATATGTATATAATGGATGGCGCAATGGGTATTGACGATTTTTAAAACGCCACTGTTCGCATATGTATGTAATGCAGTTTAGTAAGCATGGATACGTGGCCAGTGCATCAACTCAGCTTTTGCGTTAAGGCGTACCATCGACCGGAGTCTGTTATTGAAGTGCAACGGCAATTTCGGCGTAAATATAATGTTCCCAGGCGTGGTAGAATTCCTCCGCGCAACACAACTTTGTTGTGGGTTGCAAGATTTCGTGATCATTGAAGTGTACGAAATGAATATGTCGGTTCTGTAAAAACTGTGCGTACATCAGAGAACGTAACGAGTACGGCAAGCTGGAGTAAGGCGTCAAGCAGTAACATTGAACATTATGCGAAGAAATTTGGATGGAATTTTACACCAAGACCTACGATTTAATCCGTACAAAAATTCAAATTGTTTATAAACTTTTATCGCACGATTTAGCAGTGCGGATACAATTTTGTAGAAAATTTCTTGATTTACTGAACCCAAACGTTTTAAATAATTTAATAATATCTGATGAGAGCGCATTTCCACTTATCAGGATATGTGAATAAGCAAAATATTTGGTACTGAGCTGCATTGGGAATACTAAGCCCGTACTTTTTCGAAGAAGATGCCCGTATAGTGACTTCTCAACGGTATTTGGAGATACTTCAAAATTGTTTACCTGTTGAATTGCAACGACGGGAGGTAGAAAATAACGCCTTATGATTCCAGCAAGATGGAGCAAGAATCCATACTGCGCGAATTTGTATGGCTGCTCTAATAAACATGTTTCCTGGATGACTTGTATCCCGACATGGTGATTCTAATTGGCCACCAGGGTCACCAGATTTGACCTGCCATGATTTTTCCTTATGGGGATATTTGAAGGCCAGGGTTTTCGATAATAGGCCTCCCACTCTACAAGCTTTACAAACCAACATTACTTAAGAAATCAGAGCGATAAACCAGAAGATGCTAGTACGAGTTATAGAGAATTTTCAATCACGACTTCAACAATGTTCAGAAATATGTGGTGGCCCGTTAAAAGAAATTATGTTCAAAAATCCATTTTTGTGGTAAAACTGCGTTATATGTGTAATAAACATATATGTTTTTGACCTTAGTCGTTTCATTAGTATATTTATAATAACACTCTACAAACCGTCAATACTCATTGTGCCACCCTGTCTCTGTGTGTGTGTGTATGTGTGTGTGTGTGCGTGTGTGTGTGCGTGTGCGTATGCGTGGTCGTGTGCGTGGTCGTGTGTGTGTGCGTGTGCGTGGGCGTGCGCTTGCGCGTGGGCTAGGGCGTGCGCGTGCACGTGCGCGTGGGATTGCGTGTGCGCGTGCGTGTGAGATAGCGCGTGCATGTGTGCAAGTGCGAGTGCGCGGGCATGCGTGCGTGCGTGTGGAATCCTTTTACTTATTATTATTTATTTAACTTTTTATTTTTAGTTTGATTGCCACATGTTGGGTGCCAAATATATGTGGAATATTTTGAGTTAATTAATCTAATCGAGCTTCGATGAATGTGTAAAAATGTATTAATTCTTAATTTAATTTTATTTGTTGCATGTATTATATAATTACTGTTTTAAATTTACTTTTAATGTATCCCGATAAATGCAGCTCACTATACACGATAACACACATACGGTAACCTAACGTACTCTTTTTGAAATTACGGCAACCAAACACACACACACACACACACGTCATATAGGAATGGCAACTAAGCATACAAGTCCTACCTTTGTGGCTCCTCACTAGACCGTGTGTCCGTTGATGGGGTTACAAAGAGGAAAAACTTTGTTAATATGCATTTTACAGAAAAAAGGCATTCTTAATAAAAAATTCTACTTTCTTCAAAACATCTAAAAATATAATTAGATTTTACTACAGACATTCACTTATTTATAAATTTAATATTATTGTAGCTGATACTTTTATTTTTTAATTAAACAACAATAAGTTTTTAAAATAAACAACTGAATATGGATTAATTCAGAGCTTAATGCAGTCACTATTCAATATAACTGCCTTCAACTTCTACATATTTTTCAATTCTTTTAATAAATTCATTGTAAACTTTGTGTATCTTAGCAGGCACCTTAATCTCACCACGGCATCCATTACTGCTTGTTTTAATGTATCTAAATTGTGTCCTATATCATGAGCATATTCTTTTCCTTTTAACACCCCCTCAAAAAGAAATTTATTGGCAGAATATCAGTTAACCTAGCAGGTCATTCAACAGGACCATTTCTACCAATCCATTTCCCAGGAAACTGATGATTTAGAAAATTTTGTGTTAATGATGTTGAGTGAGTTGTGTGTGTTGAGTCTGTTGCCAACAAAAGTTTCTTCGTATGTCAGGGTTAATGTTGTGCAACTGTGGTAATGCATACATTTGTAGAAATCCAAATAAACTCTCTTCGTTAGTGAGAATTTTGGAACTTAATTTTAAGCTCAATTACACAAAGGTTTTCCCCTTTGTAACCCCATCCATGGACATCCGGTATATAAATTATTTATATTTACCTTAACTACCTTTAGTAATAATAATTGTATCGAACTGTGCCTGAAGTATTTTTTTCTCTTTTTATCTCTTGTATTTATTTATTGTTACACTGGGGTTGATTCCGTACATAATAATTAAATTAAATTAAAAAATAATTCGAAATTTAAACTTTAAATAAAATTAACTATTTGAAATAAAAATTCAAACTCCATCAAAATCCTTCAATGTATATAAAAGAAAAGGATATTACTAATAAATTTGTATGTATCGATGTTTTACGGTTGGATAATTACGTAACTTCTTTTTAAGAAATTTAAAATTGCAGTTTTGGTACTTTAGTTGAAATTGTGCCTTAAACCTCGTTCATTATTTTTTAATGTTTACACTTTTTGGGGTAGGTCTAAATTAATGTTTGTTCAATACTGTACGTACCCTTTGGTTTGGCGTACTACTACTCCTAGCAATTTCTCGTCTAGAAGCACTTATATTTGCTTCCTCACTCGGCATTTTACTGCAATTTGATACTTATTTCTCTTCGCTTTTTTAAAAGCTTCATACCTTCTTAATTTTTTCAAGCGTACCTCTTCCAAAAAACTTTTATATAAAGCCGCAATGCTTGATTACATTTTTTATTACATTCAAAATGAACTTGCAGCATATTCGCCAGTTAATTATCCCACACAAATAGTAAATTAAATTAACACAAAACGTGACTTGTTTGACTTTATTGTTTCCGTAGCAACTTGAATGTTTTATAATTTTGTTAAGAAGCTAAAGTTAATGTTGATATACATTTTGTTTATTTTCTCTAATACATGTTGCATAAAAGTTAACTTATTGAATTCGGTAAAAGTTCTTCTCTCTGAATATACCTAATAAAGTACAGTTCGTCATTTGAAAAAAAATATTGGCTATAACTTTTCATAACCTTTCGTTTGGAAAAATTCTAGATTATGATCAGTTATAGTATGTATTGAACCATTTCGTTGATTTTTTAATTTATCAAAATTAATAATAAGTAACATAATTACGGATTACAAAGTTTTTCATCAACAGCCTGTATATTATAAAATTCTAAAAAAATTTTCCAAATTATATTTTAAGTAATTTATCATGAACTAAATAATAATTTATATCTTGTAAAACCTTTTTTTTTAATATGCCCTTCATTCGCTTCTATTTTTTAAGAATGGCTGTGGTATCGAAACGTCGGAAGAAAATACTAGAATTGCTATGTGAGAGTTTCTTAAGCTCTAATTTCACATATCTACTGATGTTGCACTTTTAATTTTAGATAGTTAAAATTTTTGTGAATGTGGAAGCGATTTCTTTAAAATCCGCGATTGCTACCTATGCTCTATAACAGGATGAAACGGTGATGTGGACCTTCAGAGGATAGCTGGTTGTTAATGTTCAGAATTTACAGGGGTACACGGATATCTGAGGAGATCGAGGTGTTCAAAGTGATCTAACTGGTTGACGTATTGTAAGTTTCGATAATGGTAGGCATCGACAAATCTGAAGATGGTGAATTTTCTCCTAGTACTTCATATATCTTTGGGATAGTAAAACTAAAAATCAACACTAGGTGACAAGAAATTGGTATTTGAGAGAAATCTCGATGACTGGGAAGAAGAGTTTATTACAGAACCTTCGATTAACAGAGAACAAGTCATGTTGCTACCACGTCATATCCAATTCGGTTTGATTAAGAAATTTGTAAAACAACTGAAGAAAGATGGGACATATTTTGACTACATGTGTAGAAAATTCCCCGTGTTGGGCGTGAAAAACAAAACATGTATATTAATGGACCGCATATCCGAAAACACATGAAAGACCAACATTTCCAAGTTTTCATGGATGACGTTGAGGCACGTGCGTTGTCCCTGTTTTGTATGGTTGAGAACTATCAGGCCACTTACTACGGTGACGTTATGAAGAATATGCTCACTTCTTTTTGTACACCTGAGTGTAATATGAGAATATAAACGAATTACTTCCACATTCATTTGAATCGATTTCTAGAATGTCTATGGGATTTAAACGATTTCCGAGGGAAATCAGAGCCATAAAAGAACAGCGATATGGAAGATGGGATACCACATGGTGAACAACTGTTGGAATACCTATAAACCGCGAACATTTGGGAATATTTCCTCACAGGAAGTTATAAAATCGCGTTTGAGAGAATTAGGAAGGGTTTAGCAAAACTTTAATAGGACAGCTTTTACACAGAAATGTTTTTGTTGTCTAAATAACGCTTTAGCAGAAAAATGAAAGCTCGCAAAGTTCCTATTGTGAGAGTTTTCATGTAAAAAGAAGTGTTTCGTGCGAACAAGAACTTTTAAAATATTTATACCTGATCTTTGTAAGAGTTGTAAATTATTTCTTGTAAAAGTCTAGTTTACGTGGACTATTTCAAAAATGTTATATTCCTTTTTATTATTTACATATTCTTTTATAACTCCATTTGGGTTAATCAATATAATTTTCAGATTTAGAATAAAATTATAAATCATAAAATGTTAGAATACCCGTTTGTGTTTGTTATATTTATAAAAGTGGCATTATTCTTAAGACCGAAAGCGGTTATTCTCTTAATTTGATAATTAGCGTGGATAGCGGATATATAGCAATTATTTTTGGCAGACTTTAAATTAGGATGCGCGGGTATAAAGATCTTTAGGTTGAATAGCATTGAAACATACGTTTTATTGTTTGTTTTTGTGTCGGAAGGTTCGGCGTGCGAAAATTTCCTGCAGTTATTTGGCCATGCCTAGTAAAATTTAATCGTTCAACGTGGCTTATTATTTATTGATTTCCTATTCGACAAATTATAACAATACGGTCACTTATTTAATAACACTTAACACTTAATTTCCTTAAAAAAGTTTAACGTAATAAAATTATAATTTTAAACGTGAAAAAAGATTTTTAATATCGAGCACGAGCATTGAATACAACTCAAATTTGAAAAACAAGGTATATAAATATTTAAAACATTCAAAATATCAATCAAATTCAACTTTCATATTAGTCATTGTCTGTTACTTTTAAAAATTATTGGAAGCATTGCATATAGGAATTAAATTCAGAAATAGAAATAAACGGCATCTTAACTCTGAACATTAAACATTATAATTCGCTTAATTGTTTAAAATTGAGTTTGAATGAATGAATTTAAGGAACCTTGAAAGCACGATTTAGGATATACCAAAATATCCTTATAGAAATCCTCGCTTTTCAACTATCCAATAAAAGCTTTCGTTGCCTTTGCATGCATATAAGCTTGTTAAAACTTCGTAGTTAATCTGTGATTAGTTTTGTGTTGCGTGAATGTACTACATACAAACGCAAATTTTGGTTAGATTATTTTATAAGTATATATATTAGGTAGTTTATTCTTAATGTTATAAATTAAATCGCGGATAAGTTTTATATGACATATTTATCTGTAGCTATGCTATGCTACAGATAAACCATTTGTACAGATATTAAATGAAATACACTTAAAAACCATATTAGACCGTATCCTTGTTTGCAACGCTCTTAAAAAAAATGAAAATGAAATGTTGAAATGTATGGTTATTTCACTTAAGATATAACCAAGGATTTTAAAAAGGATACTATTGTAACAATAGTAGTCAATTGTTAAAAAAAACTTTATTTATATTCACTAATATTAAATATTTATTTCACTGTACATTAACAACAAACGTTTATATTTATATTTATGTATAACAGTAAGTAACAGGGCAAGATTCTAATTAAAACTAAAAGTAAGGGAATTTAATCTGCTATTTATATAAAAAGGAGAAATTCCAGAAAATCAAGGAATAATAGAGAATAAAATTAGTTATATTGATGTAATAAATTGCAATACCATGACTCATTGCTGAGTTTGAATTTAATTAAACAAATATCAGTTACACCAATCACCCATTTGTGATTACAACATCTATCTTAGTTATAAGGAACTTTCTGGTTGTTCCTAATTTTGTTACCCTGTCCCCTCCTTAAGACGATTGCACCCGTAACACTGACCTTGAACATTGCACTTATAAAAGTTCTACTTTTCTTTGCGAATGTCCTAATCTGCACTGCGATCCATTCTTGCAACCGCATTTTTTGAAAAAATGGCAGTCCATAGATTTCCTTTCAGATTCCAACTACACATCACAGGATTCTGATATCAGTATCTCGAAAACTACTTTCAACAGGTTACGTACCACGCGCCAGTTCAGCTGGTCTAGGCCGCAGCCGAGATTTAGCACGCCTAGCTTTCTACAGGCACCGCCACAACTTTGCTTTCTTAGATCCCATAATGCCTTCCATAAGTCTTCATAATGTGACTTTTGATAGGATAATGCTTTTGTCACAAGATAGTAAATACTTCGCATACTTTGGCGGTGACGGCGTAGTAAGTGATATGTTTTTCCAATATCTGGCTATTGCTGCTGTACTTCTTCTACGCCACCATACCTCTCGACTGCGAAGCTACGGGAAGTTCGGACCTCTTTAGCGATACAATGGGTCAAGAGATACTTTTGGCACATCGAACAGATTTCTGTATTCCTCAGTGGTAACTCCAAAAAGAGTTTTGTGGAGTCCCGAATAAGTTGACATAAATTCTGTAAATAACTGTTCGCTGTACTTGACTCCTAATTTTTCTAATTCAATATCGTTTGCCCTTTTTTTACATCCTTTCTATTCCGATTCTACATTCCTCCTAGCGCATGGGGCTAACAGATTTATGTGACCCATTTTGGGCTTTCCTCTGGGCAATTTCATTATTCGATAGATTATATCGTTGATCATTTTCATCACTTTATACGGACCTTCCCAAGACCTTTGCAATTTGTGAGACAGGCCTCGTCGTCGTTGAGGCTAGTACAATTAAACCCGATCATTCGCTTGAAATCCTCCCATTTTGGAACTTACACCATAGTGGAACTTCATTCGGCCATTGGTAATTTGGATGCTATCGCGAACACTTCCATGAATTGAGTTTAGTTTCTTTCGAAGACCTTTTGCATAAGCATTTCCAGCACCCTCCTCCTGTCAAGGCTTGTTACCTAACTCTAAATCATACGGCGGTCTAATTTCGCGTTCAAACAAGCCTCTAGTTGGGGTCTCTCCTGTCGTCTCGTTTACAGCTGACGGATATGCCGTCAAAAACAGATGTAAGTACTGATCCCAATCTCCTTGATGGTTTGAAACAACTTTGTCAAATAATTCGCAATTGTTCAATTTATGCGTTCCATCATTCCATCTGACTATGGATGAAGAGCAGTTGTTGTGGTGTTGCATATTTTCAACAGCTGGCAGAGACTTTGAGATAAGGCTGACTCAAAATTTCTTCCTTGGTTTGTATGTAATTCCAAGGGAATTTCGAAACGGCTAAACATTTCTTTTACAGAAGTCTCGACGCTTGCAACTGCCTCTCAATTAGATAGAACGTATATTTCGGTCCATCTATTAAAGCAGTTCATTACTACCAGACTCTATTTGTTTCCTGCTTCGTTTCTGGAAATGGACCAGCTATATCAATGGCTACCCTTTGAAGAGTGCTTCCAACTTTATATTGCCGCATCGGTGGTTTTCGTCTCCCAGACGCACATATTACATATTTTCGGCACCACTCCTTAACATCATTCTTGCAGTTTATCTAATAAAATCTTTCACGGGCCTTTTCCAGAGTTTTATTCACTCTGCTTGCAAAAATTTTGTATTTTCAGGACACACCTGCCTAGTCAAATGCTTAATTTGAGCTTTATCTCTAGGATTCTTGAATAATTCAATGTAGTGCGCGTTTAAGGAAATATCTCTCTGTCCTTTTCCTTGGTGAAAAATGTTTTGTGTTAGAAAAAATACACTTAGATTGCGGTGATGATATCCTTTGGTAAAAATATCAACTACTTCGTCGTTTGTTTCTCTCATTAGATCGTCGAATATGATCAAGCTGGGTGCAGTACCGTTAAAATTTTGTAAGCTAGGTAGGCCTTGCTGAAATTCGATGTGTTCGCCCAATGTTTTGTACAAAGACTACCACTCGTCATAGTACTGCTTTGTTTTTCGAAATCGCCAACTGCATTCATCTTTTACTTCCACCACCATTTTTCAGAGCTATTTTCAAAAGACTGTCCTGAATCCGCTTTAACAACGGTATTAAATGATGCCATCTCTTTCCAACCTGATGTTTGATCTTAACTCTTCCATTTTAATAACAACTTCAGGTCCAGGTCGCTTTCTTGATATTATCTGATTTCCAGTCATCGTTGATTATAGTAGTACGGTTGACAAGAAGCTCTTCAATTTCTGACTCCAACCGAGTATACTGTTTCCAATATTTTGTGCAAGGCCGTATTGGTAAAGTGTCAACATTTTTATGATTTCTTCTGGCACGATGTTCAACTTCAAAGTCCTACTTTTGCAGCCGTCCAATTCATCTCGATATTTGGTCTTCTGGATTCTTAAACTGTAGGAGCTATTTCAACGCTGCATGGTGAGTTCTCAATAAGATATTTCGTCTATAAAAGTATTTGTAAAAATTTTCAACGGCCTTTATCAATGCTAGCAATTCTTTGCATGTAACACAATAGTTCATCTCAGGTTTGGACAACACTTTGCCAAAGTATCCAATTAATCCTTCTTGTTCGTCTTGGATTTGCGATAGCACTGCGCCGATGCCTCCATTCTAGGATAACTGAGTATGGGTGCAGTTATCAATGTTTGTTTAAGTGTTTCAAATGACACATGGAAGTCAGTAAATACGGTTGGACTTTTACAATTAGTTTTGTAGGTAGTTTTGGACTTGCGATGTCTGCAAATCCACATACAATCGACGATACTTAGTGCATAGGCCAAGAAACGTTGTAATTCATGTTTATCTTTTGATTGTGGCCATTCTCGTACAGATTGAATTTTCTTTGGGTCAGCTGCCACACCTTGCTCAGAAACCACATGACCTAAGTATTTCGCTTTGTTTTGAAGCAAGTTACACTTTTTCGGATTACGTTGTAGATGTGCAATTTGTAGTTTTTGAAACACCTCTTCAAGATTTTACAGGTATTGAGCGAAGAACTTCCCAATAAATATGACATCATCCAAGTACACTAGATGCATTTGCCAAGACAACACCCTCAGGAATAATTCTATTAGTTTTTCAAATGTCGTTGGTGTACTACATAAGTCAAAAGGCATCACTATCAAGACAAAGGAGCCAAAGGAGAATGCTGTCTTTTCCCGATGTTCAGATTCCATACCGACTTGCCAATATCCACTTTTCATATCTAAAGTCGAAAATCATTCGGAGTCACAAAGCGCGCTTAGAGTGTCGTCAATTCTAGGTAGAGGATAGCTATCCTTTTTGGCCACATTAATTAAACGACAGTAATCCACACAGAATCCAATGCTACCATCTTTCTTCTTAACCAGTACAACTTTCGATGCCTAAGGACTGCCGGATGGCTCTATTATACCTTCACAAGCCATGTCTTTGATTAACTTTTCGGCTTCCTCTAGTTTAGATAAGATTAGCCTCCTTGGTCGTTGACGTATTGGTTGGGAATCTCCATTATTTATTTTGAACGTCACAAAATTTGTTTTTCCTTTCAACCCGTCATCCATGGCAAATATGTAGGTATATCGTTGGATCAATTGCTGACTTTATTCTTTTGCTCATGAGATAAACAGTTGTTCGACGATTCGAGTGTTGCATGCAGCTTAGATAAATCTTTACGGGACGAACCTTCTCACTGGTTTTTGTGCAACGTACCACAAATGAGCTAGGTGTGAACGTTCCTAATTCGGTGCACTTCTTTAGTCACTTGGAAGGTACTAACTATCATCAAGCAAACAGATGTTGTTTCCTTGGCTTCTCAACACTCTTCCAGCTAGAATACCACGAAAAATATTTATGTTGCTGGTTCTAGGATTCCTACGCATTCTACTAGGAAGTCTTCATCTGGTTGGTCCGTAATTATTGTTTCTCTGCTTAGTGGTAATTTCACTTTTGCTAAGATTATTCTTATTGTGTGGTTATCTCGTTGATTAATGAGTATCTTTTCGTCATCAACTCGTATGATGTGATTTTTTAAATTATAAGGCGAAACCAAACTCAGACGTTATATCCCATACCTAATATAGCAAATTACTCAATAACAATTACTAGCACGCGATGCGTTAACTTACTACAATTGATCTCATTATCTATAATATTATTACCATGAACAGTTACACGGTTTTCTGTAGCTGTACGTAAGCTTCCATTCCCAACAAAGTTTGGTTTCTGCATTGTCCTGGTTGCTCCAGTATCCAGCAACATTTGGCGATTCCTCTCTGCGATTGTTCCACTAATGTAAACACTATCCGGTTTATGTTTTAACGATGCCACTTGGCGAATGACTTCTGGGACATGGCTAGCAAAGATCGATATTCATTCCTTCACATCGATTCTTTCTAGTTTTCTTGGTGCTCTGTACTATTTGGTTGGTCCATTGTTGTAAAGACTATCCGGTTTATGTTTTAAGGGTGCCACGGAAACTTCATCAAAGAGGCTACTCACAGTCCTTTGGAAATTTTTCTGTATATGCCCCTGCTTACCGCACTTCCTGCATCGTGGTTTTTATGTCTTAAGTAGACTTAACACTGTTTCTTCCAAAGTCTCAGCCCTAGAATGGCGCTTCGATGCTTGTTTGGCTGCTTGAAATTCCAGTGCAAGGGTCAATGCACTAGCAAGGTATACGAGCTAATCTAAGTGCCTGTTGTGTATCGGAATCCCTAAGACCTTCCACAAATGTTTGCACCCTAATTTGTTAAATAAAATTTTCTGGAGCCTTTGGGTATGCTAATCTTACTAGCCGCGCAATTTCAGTTTCGAATTCGTGTAGGTTTTCTCCAAGTTTTTGCATCCTATTCCTTAACTGGGCACAGTAGTCCTATTGAAGATGTTTATCTCCAATCACACTTCCAGTGAAGAAACAAGTGTCACAGTCTCACCTTTATCTTCGATTTATTTTACATTAATTTTACTAGGTACATTTGGTATGCCCTGTATATAGATACTTAAAATTTCGTTTTGGATGTTTCTGTGTGTATATATTAGTAAATAATTATTTTTCTTATATTAATATTCCAGGAATGAAGGT
>JAHWXV010643722.1:0-11489 GCA_024586415.1 Phrixothrix hirtus
TGAGCAACCGAAATCATCCACACGTCAACTTTCTATAAATCATGGAATGTCCAGAAAATCTGTGCAAAATATACTGGAAGAGAGTCATTACTATCCATATAAAGTACATGTAGTACAAGAATTCCATGAAGATGATTTTGACAGACGCATCGCATTTTGTGAGCAAATAATTGTTGTGTTCTCAGATGAAGCGACTTTTACTTTACATGGATCCGTGAACCGCTATAATTGTCGGTACTGGTCTGATAGTAACCCACACTGGGTGGAAGAAGTGCATACCCAGCACCCTCAAAAAGTTAATATATGGCGTGGAATCGTGGGTAGGCATATTGTTGACCATATTTTATTGATGGAAATCTCACGTCTGAAATTTATCTTCAGTTTCTACAAGAAAATATTATTCCTAGATTAGCTGAACTGTATCCTAGTCCTAACGATCCAAATTCTATCGATGACAACATATGGTTTCAACGGGATGGTGCTCCACCACATTATGGACGTAAAGTATGTAACTTTTTAAACCAGACTTTCACTGATCGTTGAACGGGCGAACAGGAATAGTAGAGTGGCCAGCTCGCTTTTCAGATTTGTCACCTTTAGACTTTTTTGTATGGGGGCATTTGAAAAACCGCGTCTACATGAACAGACTGAACAACATCGAAGATCTGAAAAATCGTATTCGTGATGAAACAAATACAGTTCCTGAAAATTGGCTCTTAAATTCTTTAGAAGCATTCAGCAATCGTATACATTTTTGTCTAGAAGTAAACGGAAACGTTTTTGAACATCTTATTCATTAAAGACCTATTAAATGTCAATTATCTGTGTAATCTGGCACAAATTTCGCTAAATTTAATATTTTATTTTTATATTCAAATTGAAGTTATCATTTTATTTTTTTTTTTGTATTATTCACACTTTATAATTAATTTATAACGTTTTAGCTACAATTGTTCTAATAAACATTATTTTTGAGGTAATCACATATTCGTAATCAAGGTAAAATGAGTTTTCCAACGATGTGTCAAAAACCATACGAGACAAAAATTTTCTTTTCATGCTGGAATATGCACAAACATATTATTTAAGTCCTGAAATTTTCAAAACTATATCGCAAACTGTTTTGACATCAGCGCTTTGGTCCCTTCTTTATTAGCCACTGTATATTAAAACAATTACAAAATTATTTTAATAGTATTTCACTTGTTCATCTATATGCAGTTGCATTGGAAGTCTGATATTGGTATAAACGGTGTTGTAACTCATCAGCCATCAGTGTCTTAAGGCATATTGCCATTTTCTTCTTTACACCATCGACGCTTTTAGACCTCTTAAGCTAGACTTTTATTTTGGGAAATAAAAAAGTCGCATGATGCAAGAACAGATGAGTAGTAAAGCTTTTTTTGGGGGGGTCCACATACTTCACATATAAATAATTATGAGTAGATGCGTTATCTTAATGCAATATTCATTCATTTGTATATAAAAGTCTCTTCTTGCAGAATCGTTATTTCATTCTTTTAAAATCTCTATATAAGAGCTGGTTAATTGTCCTCTCTTCAGGAAATCATTCAACTAACAATCCATAGAATGAGTCCTTTTCTGCCAACTCACCGATTTGAAAATTAACGATTTAACTCGTCTTGCACACAATTGGCAAAGTGGGGTAGTGCTCCATCTTGTTGAAACATGATCATCTTTCATCTTTGTTTGCTCGATTTGAGGGAAAAAGTGGAGTTGATTTTGGTTTCAGCAAAGAAGAATAACTCAAAAATATTTTTATATTACTTAGATTTATTTTCCTTTGAAATAAAGGAAGTTGTATTCTTGCTTTACTTTTTATTATTGCAATTTGTATCTATGGAACATGAAAAACGTTGCAAGTGTTATCTATTTACATCACTAGTGTATAACGGAAAAACGTTAAATGAATTAAATTTGTGACAAGTAACTTTTTTCACTAGAGAAAACTGTTACTTCTTGGGGAACAGATAATAATGGCAAGTGATACATATCTTGAAACATAAGTGTCGTTTTACAACTAAAATACGAAATTTTTCAAAAAAATTCCATTTTAACCCTTCCAATTTTTTTAATTACCTCACAACTTACATTTTGTCACTTGCAACGTTTTTCCGGGGAGGTCTTCAATTATAGAAATTTATATTCTTTTTTTCTGCAGAAAGAGCCATGAGAAACAATTAAAATATATATGAAGATGTTAGGAGAAGAAATTTAATGCCAACCTCAATAATAGGCTTCACTGGTAGCTGTAGTGGGTCATTAAATAGTTTTATTATTGAGTGATGATAGGTGTAAAGTTAAGTGAATGAGGTGTCAATTTGATTACGATTCATGAGGTAACCTTCGCAAAAAACCGTCATGCCAGGTGATCTCACGAAATGTTCATCTTGGTTAAAGTACTTTCCTACGAGTTGTAACAACAGCACTGTTATTTGACCTCGCCTTCCTTAAAATCCGAAACAACGGTTATCTATTGTTAAGGCATCATAAAATTATTTTAAAGACTTACCGTTTAAATTATTCTTAAGGTGCCGACGTTAGACATACATTTATGAAGGCTAGTCGCTTAAAAACCGAAGACAGGACGGGAAATCGCATTAAACTTTAGGAGTTACAGTAGTTGCCGCAGCTACTGAGATACTGGAAGCTAAATGAAAAATTTTTCAGTAGAAGAAGCATACGAATTGATACTTGAATCATTAGGTAATTTTTCGGTGTAAATCGTTTCACCTCCTGGAATACGACGTCAGGGCTGAATTTCTGGAAAGTGGTGTGGACATTGATGCGGTTAAGCATCATAGTCTTGTTTTTATCTCCTGCTGCAACAGTATTCGTAATTGCCCTTTTCTCCAGGAACTCTAGAATAGGTAAGCCGTGCTGATCGAAAAACGATGTCATTATTTTGTTTATACTGACGGTTCTGCCGGTTTGTTTTAGGTTGGAAATGTTGGAATCATAATCTGTGGTATTTCACAGTGTATGACAAAAACAGGTCACTTTGTAACTGATGTCGCAGTGACCATGCGGTATCTCCGTTACTCGCTTCTATTTTGGCTTGAGCAAGCATACTGCAGCTCGTGGTGTTCAGTTCGTGTATTGTGCGTTACGTGATGCACAATATCGTGCGTGAAGGTCGGCTACATTTCCCGGTGTACTAGCTTCTTTTTCATGGAACAAAACTCGCTGGATCACTATCATATTTCTACAATCACATATGCTCCGCTTTTAAATGACTGATCCCCGTATATTTAAAATTGTTATTTGGCAAAATTAAATTGCTTATTTAAAATCTGGATATTAATTAAATGTGCCACCGAAATTACTAATACTAAATAAAATAGGAATAATGAATAATTTTCCTATTATTAAATTGTCGCTATATGTAGAAGAAAGGGCACTGCAATTAATTTTTGAATTGATTCGCAAAATTTTAGCCTGGCAGCTAGTAAACTAAACTGATTAATTTTTAGCCGACCTAGGAATATTCTAGCGCGTTAAATATTTAAACAACCAAGAATTGTACGTTTAAAATCTGATGTGACCCTCAATATGTTTGGTTAATTGTTTCAACATCACTGATTTATAATTTAGTTAATTTTATAGTTTCAAAAGTTTTCACCCTGTTCTATAGCGTTGTAATTAAAATTTTGTCACCTAAGCGAATGTTTCATGTACACCTACTTTTGCGTAAAACTTATAAAATGTTCAAAATTGACTATCTAGCTTTGATAGAATTCTTAAGTAAAGAAGGAAACGCTTGGATGAGGTTTGGCGTAATTCTTCTCCTTTTTATTCCATCGCAAAAGAATGGTAAAAACAATTTCGTTTAGAAAGGGAGTTCATTGGCGACCGACCCTGGCCAGGAAGGCCTATAGATACAATTACCCAGGAAAACAAAGCGAGAGGTCCTGAAGGAATAAGACTAAAGACAAAGAATTATCAGTAAGTCTTGATCTCTCGCAAAAGTTGGTATTTTGAATTCTGCACAAACATCTTTTCGGCAATTAAGAAGGAACACTAAACTTCATATCTTTGCGACAATCTTTGCTCGAAATTGAAATCGGATTTTCGAGAGAAAAATCCAAGACCAATGAGGAAGTGAATTTCTATAGGAAAGATTAGTACTATTTTCATAAGGGTTCAGAAATGTTGCTAAAGAGATGCAATGCATATGTTGAAATACAAGTGGACTATATTGAAAAATAAAAAAAGTTTTTTAATGTTCTTCTATTAAATCAGGGTTTAACCCGGATACTTTGGAAACGTACTACGTATTAAATACTTCTAAATAGGAACCATTTAACAATTCTGTGCAAAGTAAACCATATTGCCAAATTGATTCGCAATTTATACAATTTCTTAGGCTACTTGTAAGCGCGTCTAATATTCTTACATTGGTCATTCATTCGGAAACACCCGGTACATACATTCAAGTAGAAATAATAAAATCTAATTGGTGAATTACCAGTATCAGTGTTATGCCAAAATCACAATTTGTAGATTGTATAATTTCATTTTATTAACAATTATTAAAATTCGAAAATCCCAGGTTACATTGCAGAAAACAGAAGCATTTCTCGTAAAAGTATTTATACATAAATTCCCGTATGAAGGCTAACAAGTCTAAAAATAAACATTAACCCCTCACGTCTCCCCCCTTCAATTTCAAGGAGAAATACTTCGTTTACGAGTAGTACCGGTCGGGGAGCAAAAAAGTTAAGTTTCGTTTCCGTAGTGCGTGTCTAGGCAATATTCAAAGAATACATTTGAAGAGTTACCCGAATGATGTATTAAGGAATCAAATTGGTAAAAATTTGGTCTACTTCCGCCCAGCGCGATTTTTTAGTAAAAGGGTCAATTTCAATTTCCTGTCGATTTGAAACCGAAGGGTTTAAGTCCGACAAGGTTGTATGTAAGGTACGATAAAAAGAATATCCTAGGCAGCACGTTTGTTATTTTTCATTCCTTCGGGAAGTATCGATCTGCAGAATACCAAGTAAGTGATTTATCCGTTATTTATTCTCCACTGATCTTCACCCCTCGTTAAGTTAATCCTGCTGGGACGAATTAGTAGATCACGTTCAAGACGAGTTCGATAATATCATAAATAAAACACTAACGTTTTTTTAAATTTTAATTGTTCATATTATTAAGGCCATTAGTGCATATATTTTCTTGTTCATTTTAGAATAGTTTAGTTATTAACAACGCAAGGGCCGCTTGATTTAGATATAAAAAATTATTGTTTCCGTTATTCCCTTCCGGGGAGACATGTAAATTGTTAATTGTAATTCACATTATTTACTTTCCATTATATTCCATCCTTAAGTACAGATCTTATTTTTTTATATGTAGACCTGCAGTTCTAATAACCCATACTTTCTTTCAGGAGTTAGATTAATTTTTAAGTGATTAACCAGTTTAGGTAGTCTGTCGGAATTTTACATGATCGAAGAGGGAATCCAGAGACGTGCATAACAAAGAGCTAAGGACGCATTAATACTATCCTTGATCTAAAGATTTGGAAATCGGTTTCTTTGTTTTTCGGCTTCTATAACAATAGACATTTAGACTATTATCTTCCTGTTATTGTTAAAAACAAAGTAGGGCTCTTATTTACGACTATTTCACGAATTTTTGAACATTCACTTAAAATTCCCGAATGTTAAGCTTATTTAAATTCAACGCAATTATAGAACCTATCCCAATTTCCACTGTGGTGGCCGGAGCAAACCAGCTAATTTAGGGTAATTACTAATTTTAATAACCTCAAGGGCGCAGGGCCCATTTAGGACCTTTATATATTGTATCATTCAACTGGAAGTAAATTTTTTCAGGTAAGTTTTTAACGGCTTGCCAGTGGCATAGTCATAATTTATAATTATTCCTGGATTTTGACAATTTAATTCTTTGAACATAAGATTTAGCATTTGTCACATTTCTAATGTAGAAGAAGTCCACACCTCTGTCTCGTTGACATCCCAGGTTCCTTTTGTTCGAAAATTTTGTAGTCTCTATTCGGCTCTATTCTACTAAATATATAATAGTGATTATGAATGTGGTTACTAACTTTATCACTAAAATTAATCATTTTATAGTAAATTTTATTTTATGAATATTTGTAAATATAATAATTGATGAAAAATAGAACAGAATTACCAATTTAGCATAATAGGAATTGTGCAAAAATTAATATTTTTAATGATAAAATTTATAGTCACTTTCATAACAAAACACGGCCGTTTATTTCCTAATATTAGGACTATTTTTAAGTGTGACCAACATAAGAGCTGTCACATATTTATTACAAAAAATGTTTTTTAACAAAATTACTAGATGCGTGGCAATTATATTTTATCCGAACCAGCGGATTTTACAAAAGTCAAAATTTGTGAAGGTCAGTCTGAGAAGGCCTTTTTCGCACACTTGGCGAGCGAAAATGAAACATTCAATAATCAGTTATTTTGCTCGCTGAATTTTTAAATACAAAATAATACACTAACAACGAAAACAAACAACAGAATTGGAAAACTTCCAGTCTTTAAAGCTGGCCCGGTAAATCTAATCCAGGGTTATTTAAGAACGTAAAAGAATCCTTCTCTACTTTATTAGTTAAGGGACAACATGTCACACGCGTGTTTGGCGTTACGTCCTACAACGATGCTGATGTCCCGCTAGCTTCTCGGAGGAGGGGCGTTCGCGACAAATTGCACCAGCATGTCTGCGCTCTAAGGAAAACTCTGGAAATACATGCAAAGATTTGAAGGTTTTAAGGGGGGCGCCACTTCTCCTTGTTGGCCGTATTTTGAATCGAACTGTCCTTCGGAACAGAGAAAAACGGATCCGTGACCTATAACTGTGTTGCCCCGGGTTTGCCTCTTATCTGGGCCCCAAATATTAATATAAATTAGGAACGTGGCTAGAGGGGGATACCTTAACTAACACATATCCCCTGAAATACAAAGTAATAACAATTAACTTATTCTAAGTTCAAAATGAAAGTCTAATTGGGTAATAACTATTTATCTATGTCTAAAGAAATTGGCTTATTTGGCATACATAACAACAACAGGACACACAATGTTACAAGTAAACTTCTCCGGCTCTTGAATGTGGCCTAATTCAAGAGGTGCGAGGAAGACTAATCAATCTACTATAAACTAAAATTATTGTCTAAATCTACTAGTCACAGTAAATGCAGATATGCGTCCATAGGTTGGACAGGGATTATGCATCGACAGGCTCCCCTCGCAACGAGAAGGTTGAAGCTGGGCTCTACAATAGTTGGCAGCTAGGACTATAAGTTAAACCGGATTCTTGCCGATATACGTCGACATTTCACATACGCGCTTTACAGGCAAACAATAGGGAAGCAAAAACAATGTAATAATAAGTACCGTAGTCTTAGTCGACGCTTCACCGGGCTACTCGCTTGCCCACAACCAAAATCGCCAGTCGTGATTCTTATAGGTTCCTGCACTATCAGGAACTCACACGCCCAATGAAGCTGCAAATGGGGTGGAAAAAGGCAGGCAAATTCTCAGAAATCCGCTACTCGAGTTCTCAGGCCTGATATTCCGCCACATAACACCTGCGGAAACCTCACACTCACCCCGGACACTTCAAAAGAAAGAAAATCACTCACACGATCGATTCTTTCATGTACGACCTACGTGCGTTTGACTGCCACAATGCGGTGGTCTCGCGGCGAGTTAATATCAATTATACACCGTAGAAGTGCACAAAAGTGAAAATCGCCTATATCTGTCAATTTACTTTATTAAATATTTTTCAATCGACACGGAGAGTAGAAAAACTCGTCTCTCGTGTTTTATCCGACAAAAATCTATTTATTTATTTGTCGTCCTCCCAACAACGTAATTACTGCGAACGTACGGCGTTAAATTTAAATTTTTTGTTTATTATGCGCGGAAAGCCAACAAAACTTGACAAACGATGAGAAATTGTTGAGTATTTATTCCTTAATAAATGCAAATGGCAATGAGTTTCTGAATATCAAAGGTATTATCTCAATTTAAGTGACCACTTTGAAAGAAGTATTATATACACCTCGAGTCAAAGGTCTTGAATAAAACAATTAAAAACAAAAAAATTAATTTCGATCGCCTATTTTTTAGTAATGATATCACCAATTTTTATTTCACCGACACCTACTTTTCTTTCTATTTGTAAAATGTCATTTGTTATTTAAGCCGCAACACATTGCATACAAAACAGTTAAAATAAATCAAACCAAATTTTCAAACTACCTCTGATATTTCTACATTTTCTATATTATGAATGAGCTCGTGATTAATTATTGTATTTCCTATATTGAGGACATCTAAAATAATCTATTATGCAATCTTTGTAGAAATGTTTCGTTCATTTTGTTATTGTTATTTTCGTTCAGGTTAAACTGCTTCAACATGTTTTTTTGATTTGGTAATAAACATTATTTTTTTTAATCGTCGAATGGATTTTTTCTTAAAAATTTTCATATACAGTGTATTGTACTAAAAGACATCGTCATTTAAAAAAACAGAAAACGTCCGTAATGACATTATTCAGAAACATTCTTCTTGTATTTTAAAATTAAAGAGTTGAAGGATTTTTCGAAACTTGTTTTGTTCAATTTTAATCTGATTAGTCCAAACTTTTGACTCGCACTGTGTAATAATATTTTACAATTGAGGGATCCATAAACATTACATCGAATAGAATCTTGGCTGCTCACACGTCTCGTGTTAAAAGTGATTAATTACAAAATGCTGTATAAAATTTACAATATTTTGCTATAGATATATCTAAATTAAAATTCAAAAAAGAAACATTGTACACATTGCAATTTACCTGTATCACAACTAAAACCGTTAATCCAAATGCTATTGCACCAAAATGGGGAACTACGGGGATGTTAACAACAGAAGGCACTGCATCCCCCATACATCCTAAAAATAATAGCATCGCTGTTCCTAGTACTTCTGTGAAAAATAAAATCAATATACCCGGACTACACACATCTTCTGAAACAATATTAAGAGTGAAAATTAATGTTTTAAAAGGAACTTTAAATATTATCAGAATACCTTTATTATTTGTATTTGATTTTTCTACTTCTATGGTATCAAATTCGATGATTTTTGTTGGACTTGCCATACCGACTTTAAGGTTAGGAGGTTTGTTCCACTCTATACTACTCTACTTACTACTTCACTTTCTCAATCGATGGGTAAATTTTCCACCATTTTAAAGATTACCTAAAATAATAAAACATTCTTAAGAATTATAATTTTGTTGATAATAATTATATCAGATTTGTAGTTGTTTTTATCGCTTATCGACGTTTATATACATAGGTACCTAATGCGTACCTACTTATTAAAATCAATATTTCTCGAACCAGTTTTACATAATTTATTTATGCCTTTATAATTACCGTTAAGGAAGTTTCTTTCTTAACTTTATTCTGTTTAATTAACTCTACTTTTCAATAATTTTTCAAAACTGTATCTACTCATCGCACTGCCTTTTAAACATTTTTATGCGTACAACTAATTTTCTTTTTTAAATTTCCCTTGGCATTTAATTAATACGGATTTTGCCATTCATACGAATATCAAATGTGGTCTTATAGATTAGCAGTACAGCCCGCTCGAGCGATTTGGTTGTGACTGTATCATTTCATACTGATTTGTGTATATCATTTAAAAGTAACAGGAGCGTATAGTGTTTGACCTATAATTAGAGATCTAGTGATATGTAATTGAACTAACTACATACATAAAGAAATATGATATAAAACAAACATAACGTTTTCTGCCTCCTAACTACAACGTATAATTGAATGTAGGTCAGTACAGGTCCAAATTTGTAATTGATTTTTACACGAAAATTTCCAAACATTTATTTTCGAATTACATTAAAATGTTTGCAGAATTGGGTTCACTGTGTTCATGTGTGCTAAATAATAAGTCAATTTTTTTATATCGAATAATGCTCGCAAAAATAGTAAAAGCTTTTGTTGCTAGCTTATTAACGTTTGTAGTTTATTTTGTACCTAATTACGACAGTACATAAGCAATATCGCATCTAGACCAGAGCGGTTCTATTCCACACAAGCGACTTGTCGGTTTTGGATCATTCGAGTGGCTTAGAACCATCTCGAGGTTTTGGACCGGTTGAATAGTTCCGAACCGCCTGTAGGTGGAAATTAGAGTAACAAGTGTTGCAGTTGTGCGGATTACAGTATGAAAGTTGAAATTTCCATTAGTACGTTTTGATATCGCATTTGAGATTTATATTTCGCGGATTCACGTGCGATTAACGTAAGGGTTTATAATTATAGCGGGAAGGATTATAATTATGGCGGAAAGGGTTAATTATGTCGATAGGTAATTGGGGATGAATGGTGATAGTTGATTCCGCAGATTCGTGTGCGATTAGCGTAAGGATTTATAATTATACCGGGAAGGATTATAATTATGTCGCTGAGTGGTTGGAAGATGGGTGGTGGAAGTGTAATTAGCGAAAAGATTTATAATTATAGCGAGGAATATAGCGGAAAGGGTTATAATTATGCCGATGAGTGTTTGGGTTATAAAGGTGGGTGTGTGCATAATGCCGGTTGTTATTGTATTATGATAAAAAAGGAGAATGGGTTATAATTTTAGTACAATGGATAGGATTAAATGTTTATAATTATCGTAGGAGTCTAGATGATCTATAACCGTCACATGAAAGTTATCGGTAGGGCTGGTGGGGGAAAAGGTGTCTTGTGAGATGTTGCGCGCACAAATGTAACAAGGAAAAACGCAAGTTTAAACTTATTAAATGAAATCAAGGCGATGATATAAATTCTATATTACAATTTCATTATAATCAATAATTATCGTCATTGTCATCATATTCAACAATTTCAATGATATGGTAATAATCGTAGTCATCAATTCGCATATGATCACCTTTATTACAAGTACTTGTTATACCGTATATCAATTTAAAAATTAAGTTTGCCACAGGCCAAACAGGATTTAAGTCCTGCAAGGATTTATACAAACTTCCCATGCGGATTTAGTGTCGACTAACTTTGCGGGAGGAGTGGATTCTCAATTAACTATAGATGTTAAGCGTGGCAGTTGTTCGGGAAGAGTTGGAAGTATTGAAAGGGCGCCACTAGCTTTATTTAAGAAAAACAGCTATCTTAACCAAAAAGCTAGAAACGGCAAGACAGCACTGGAAAGCAATCGTCGCTGATTGCCAATTACGACAGAGATATTGAAGTCGGTACCTGAGACTAAACTGAACACATAGGTTGAAACTAAAGTCGCTAAAAGGGGGGGTTGGTTGTTTCCCTGAAACATTAATATTGAATTAAATGTAGGCCTGAGATCTCTAGTACAAGTACCTACAATTGTCCACCTAAACTATATGTATCTGAAAAATAAAATTAGGAACTATGCTAG
>JAHWXV010643849.1:0-11702 GCA_024586415.1 Phrixothrix hirtus
TGCGCTTTGAAATTGTACAAGCTTGAGGGTTCAGATGGGGTTAATTCCGGTTCCGAGTTGAATATGGGAAACAGTGTTTTGAAGATAAAGCGAGATATTGCTATGTCATTATAAATTGCAAGCTCTTTAAGTGTGAGTTTGGGTATAGGCACCTTTAAGCCTTGACTAACGACTACAATTTTCATTGATGGACGCGCGCAAACGTTCATTTGAAAAGATCGAATGAATATGAAATATAATCGGCTCACATCTTAAACTAGACGAAATTAAATACCTAAGTCGGCTCTCTAAAAATATTTATCGTCATTTTCTAACTCAGGGTCTAGTTCACGAATGATGAAGTCTTTAAACTTAAACACTAATTCGCATACGAGTAAATCTGATTTAAAGCCGTTCCATAACGTATCACATAAATCTTGACTTTCATTCATAAATTTCATTCATCACTGTATTTATGAATCTATATCAATGCATTTTGTTTTATATAAACTGTGTACTTTCTCTAGCAAGAAGTCACGCGTATTTACAAACATTTCTAGGTGTTTTATTTCATTGATTATTAATAACTGTCCCGAAGGGAATACATTGTGTAATTATTTTAAAACTTTTTGTATAATTTTAATCATTTTTATTAATTCTTAGTTAAAAGAATAAGATAGTGTAAATATATTAATTTATGTGAATGTCTGTAATTAATTTCACTTGTTTAAAAACATTTAGTTTAAAAACATTAAAATTTATCTAAAAACCCTAAAATGATTTGAATGGTATAGTGTAAGAAGCAGGTAAGAAATAAAGATGTCCTTACATAATAACAATGCCGCTTTGCTATAAAGGGTTTAGCAACTTATCGATGATCGATTTACTGAATAATATTTAAATAAATTTATATTGTTTGGAATTGCATAGAAACTCAATTATAATATATATATATATGATGGTAGTATAATTTTGCCTGCTAAGATTTGTTAGCTAAACCCCCGGAAACGTTCAGTTAAATTCAAGATTGTTTGGAATGATAAAATTGTGCTATAATTATTAAAAATGCATATGTTTGGATACAGAAGTGAAATTTGCGAAAAAATGTATAAAACATAAATCTCCTCGTTGTCATTTGGGCTCTGGATGTCAAATTATTACAATAAAAGTGTTTATTTATTAACACCAAATTCCTCAAAGTACTAAATTTTTATTTTTAAACTTGACATTTGCAACTTGCATTATTTTAAAATATGCATGTCTTTATAATTTAAATCCAGACTATAAGATTATTTAATTGAATGTCCTTTTTCAATGAAATATTTCTATCTAAAATGTTAATTAATATAGAAATAGGTGGTTAAATAAATGGTTGTATGGATAATTTCACCGGAACGGGTATAGTTTGAGAACATGTCAAGTTATTAAATTGAACGAGAATTTAGTAAATCATCTTGTATACTTTAAAAGATAATTCTTACGTTCATTTAATGTATGAATAAATAACGAAAATGGTCGAATTATGCATTATCCTCTGTTATTAATTAAACATCTCTAATTATGTGAACATAAAATTTCTTAAATTGTGAGGTCATCATTTTTTGCGCGACACTGTCATGTGCCTCAGGATATTGCTAACATTAATTAATTACATATTAGGAAATGGTTGCGATAAATTTAATTAGTCTGAGTTTTTAAATTAACTTTCAGACCGATTATATAATAATGTGCAAATTTAATTAGAGCTTCGATTTTAAACTGATTATCTGATTTGTTACATAATAATGAATTTTAATAAGCATTCGCGTATAAATTTGAATCATGAAAATACAATTATCAAGAATATTCCTTAATAAAACTATATAAATGAAAATAAATGTTCCATTATTTATATAATTACCCGATTAATTACATAGTAATGAGTAGAAACCGCCAAATGCCAATAAAACCGCCAATTAAATCACAAAAACGTGAATAAAACCGGGAAACCGTGAAATAAAACTCGAAACTGTGAAATCAATCGCGAATTAAACCGAAAAACCGCGAATTAACAGCATGAGAACTACTGTAAAAACTGTGGGTTTGTGAGTGACGCCATACTGTCTAGTCTTCTCTACTTTTATATTTAGGTTTTAAACTTAAAAATCCAAATTTACCGGTTACAGCGAAAGATATCAAATTAGAAACTCAAAATGATTCGGAATTTAAACAGTTGTTTAATTATATAATAAATGAATGACCGAAGCAAGCTAGGAAATTTTTATATTGTAATCGAAGATTAGACTTGACAATTGAGAATGGGATAGTTATGATAGGGCACAGAATAGTAATCCCAACAAAATATAGAAATCGATTGTTAGACGGAATGCATATATCTCATGCAGGTGTGGTTAATATGAAAAGCACAACACGTTCTTTATTTTGGTGGCACTCAATAGATACAGACATCGAGAAAATTGTACAAAATTGCAACTTATGTGATTTAGAAATGTCAAGTCCTAGAAGGCCAGCGGTAATTTCATGTTCAATAATCTAGAATGTTTATGATAGAATTCATATAGATTTTTTCGGGCCTATTCAGAACAAAATGTTTTTAGTCATTGTTGACTAGTTTAGTAAATGACCAGAAGTGTTTATTCTTTCAAATACAAATACAGATATAACGTTGGAATGTTGAGTTTCGTATTTGCAAGATTTGGTATTGCAAAACAAATCGTTTCAGAAAGTTTTCAAAAATTTTGTAAATTAAATGATATCAAACATATATTAATTGCTCCGTATCACTCTAGGAGCAATAATGCTGCAGAAAACGTGGTCAAGTCGATTAAAGGAGGCATAAAAGAATCATAAATGATCCAAAAAATTGTATCATTCCGTTAAATACTATCTTAGCTAGGTAAATACTATCATAGCTAGGTATTTACTAGAATATCGAACTACTCTGCATTGTGTTACTGGCGGGACACCATCATACAGAAAGTTTTGTAGACAAGTTTATACCAAAATAGATTTAATTAAACCTACGGATGACGAAACCAGTATTGAGGACGTGGCTATTACAAACGGTAAGGAGAAAACTTTTGCAAGGGGTGATTATGTCTATGTAGGAGATTATCGGAATAATAAGAGGAGATAAGTGAAGGCGGAAATAATAGATGTAAGAGGACATAGAGCTTACCCATGTAAGGTACAGGATTCCAATTTAATTTTGAGGCACCATATAGATCAGGTTTTTAAGAATAAAGATAGCAGTTTAGGCGAAGTTAGTGATAAAACGGTTCTGGATAGAATTGTAAATGGAGATAGGAGTAACAGTTATTATAATACTACAAATTTGTGTTAACTGCGAACAATCAACGAACTGAAAATGTTCCAAGATTTATTGATTTTTCGAAGCTCAAAAGAATTATGAAAAAACCGATCAAGTTAGACCTGTAATTGAAAAGTTTAGGCAGTGAGGTATTATAGTGGTTAGTAATTAATATATTTGTGATTGACATAATTTTGAATAGAAGGCTGCACGTTGACTTAGCCCCTCCCATAACAATAATGATAAATATGTATCTAACTGTCGTTTTCAATTGTAAATGTTACTTATAATAAAGCTCTTAATTTAATTTTATATTTATTTAATACTGGATGTTAAATTTCAAGGTGCAAACATAATACTTATAAGTAAAGAGTTAGAAATAAGATTTTTTTGGATCCAATTATCAAATCTATAAGGGATGATGATAGTTCAGTAATCCATGTGGACTGGTTGAATACTTGTATTGAACCAAGGCTTTCAAAAAATTCTGTTAAATATAATGTAGCTATACTCTCAGTATCCTGAAGACCCACTTTCAAGTCACCAAAAATAGATATTCCTTTATTTGCAGGTAAAATTAATATTATATAATTTCCTAGTGAATTTATAAAATATAAATAAAGACGTCCGTGAGGGTTATGGACTTCACCAAATGCATATGTACAGTTTTGATTGTTAGCTATACCTATAGTTGCTCAATGACATAGCTATCCTGTAATATGGAATAAGACAGATTGCTTTCAATATAAAAAGCTACACCACCTCCCCGCATACGTCTGTCCCTTCTCTCAAGAACCATAAATAGCATTGGATGCATTCGGCATATTTTGATCTAGCCAGGTTTCATTACACCCAACAATATCATACTAGAAAGGTATAACATGAGGTTTAAAATTATCAAATTTTTTAAGATGGAACGAATAGATAGGTAGATCATGTTTATTTAGCGCAAGCTATTAATATACAGATTACTAAACAATAATACAACATAAAGTATTTCCAAGGTGTTCCTAAAATTGTTTCAAAAATCTAAATAGTCTAAAATTGTACTATCAAAATGTGCAAGCTTTGAAAACGAAAGTTCACGACTTATATGTAAATTGTGTCAATGGTTATTTCGATATAGTATGTTTTACGGAGACTTGGCTAAATAAAATTATTTTAAACCCCGAGTTATTTAGTAATAAGTTATAGTATACAGGAAAGACAAAAATGCCCAAATTACTTGTAAACCTGAAGTTACATGTTATCAGAAAGACTTCTATTTTTAAAAGATAACTCCGAATATATATGGATAAAAGTCGATATGAAGCATTTTCATTTATGTATTTGCGAAGTGTATTTTCCGCCTATTGCTATACAAAGTACTTATAAACAGTTTTATGATAAATTTGAATCAAATCAGCATTTATTTTGTGAAGATGATAGAATTTTAATAATAGGTGATTATAGCTTGCCAAGTTTTCAAAACAAAAAGTTTAAACCTACAAAATTTCTTAAATACGTTTCAATTAAAACAAACAAATACAATAATCAATCGGTTTCAGCGTACTCTAGATATTGTTATAACCATGTTAGTTAATAGAATATCTTCCATTATGAATCTCCAATTCTTAAACAAGATGCTTACTATCCGTGTCTTAATATAGAAATTACAACGAATCAGCTAGCTAAGCATACAATGTTAAATATCAAACCAATTCTCAATTTAAACAAGGCAAATCATGATATGTTATATCATAATTTTAAAAATGCAGCTTGGCATTCCATCGAATCATTTAATGATCTAGACTTAAGTTTAAATCGTTCCAAACGCTCTTGTTAATGATGCATTTCGTACTTGTGTCCCATTAGTCTACTCAAATAAAATTAATAAATATCCTCACTGGTTCACAAAAGATATAATTAATCATCTGAAACTAAAAAACAATTGCCATAAAAAATACAAAAGGTGCAATAATATTTCAGACCTTTTAGGTTTTAAAAAATTTAGAAAACTATCCAAAGCCGAAATAAAACAATCTTACAATAATTATGTGGAAATGAATGAAAAATGTATAATACATAGTTTGTTCAAATTTTGGTCGTTTATTAAAAGTAAAAATAACAAGAATAGTGTACCAAGTACCATGATTCTTGACAATGATAGTGATAAGATGATGATGGGATTGCTCAAGCTTTTGCTAAATATTTTAGCTCAGTTTACAAAACATCTAATAGCTTTGGTCTTCATGTATTAAATTATGCTATAAGTGATAGTAATTGCTATTACTTTCCGAGATAAACGAAAATGAAGTTTTTAACGCAACAAATAACCTGAAAGCGAAAATATCCATTGGTCCGAATAATTTACCATCATATGTTGTTAAAGGCTGCTCGGAATTTTTAATAAAACTGTTAACATACTTATTTAACTTATCATTAAAAGCAAACCAATTCCATAATCTATGGAAAGTATCTAAAATCTGTCCCATATTCAAAAAAGGAGAACGGAATAATGTTTCGAATTATAGACCCATTTCCATAATTTTCCTACCAGCTAAAATATTCGAAATCGTATTACACAAACGAATTTTTAATAATGTAGTTGACAAAATTAGTATTTATCGACATGGTTTCTTCCCAAAGCGATTTACTTTGTCGAACATTCTTAACTTCAGCGAATACGTATATAAAGCATTTAACGCAGGTCATCAAGTTGATGTTATTTATACTGACTTTAAGAAGGCCTTCGATAGAGTTGATCACAATATTCTGATTATGAAATTACATCAATTAGCTTTTTATGCTTCGGCCCTAAATTTCTTATACTAATATCTGCAAAATAGGCAACAATATGTATTTTGCTATGGGTATACCTCGCAAGTTTATACTGCAGATATCGGCGTCCTGCAAGGGTCTAACCTAGGAACTCTATTATTTTTAGTTTATGTAAACGACAATTCATTAATTCTTCAAAAATATTGTCATTTACCGATGATTTAAAAGTATACTCTATTATTCAAAATTCTGACGATTACGTAATGCTACAGAGAGATATTAATAACCCTCTACAATGCTGCAAAAATAAAAAATTATATTTCAACACTAATAAATGCTGCGTAGCCAGCTGCAGTAGATTCTCTGTGGTTGAATATAACTATTATACGAGCAACTACAAACTTGAAAGGAAATCTCAAATTAAAGATCTTAGTGTAACGTTTAATAATAAATTCAATTTTAATTGCCATATCTCTAATATCATCAACAAATCCTTTAACATTTTAGGCTTTATTAAACGTAATTCTATATTATTTAAATATCCTTCTAGAACATTAAAATTATACAATGCCTAAAGCATGACCTAATTTAGCATATTGCTTATTGATTTGGAGTCCATGGCAAAACTTTTCCTTGAATCTATAGAAAACGGTCAAATAAAATTTATCAAATATTATGAATTCAAAAGAACTCGCTAGTATCCTAATCGAGATACTTTCAATTACAAACAATTATGTCAGCAATATGGAATCACTTCTCTAACTCAAAGATGTGCCGTCAGCGCCATTACATATCTATATAAACTTCTTAACCATCAAGCAGATAACTTCGAATTACTAAAAATGATATACTTTAAAATTCCCAAATCAGGGCTTACAAATGTTAATACATTTTATTTACCTACCCTTACTTCAAATTATGCTATTAACTCGCCTTTATACAAAGTTTGCAATATGACCAATATTCTAATTAGACGTACCAATTTAGATTTGTTCAATACCAATATTAATACTATTAAAAACTAGTCGAACTTAGTAAACTAGTCGATTTAATTAATGTTTGACGGCCATTGTATGTACTTCCTAATTATATGACAACATTTATATATGTGTATATTTTTATTTTTATGCTGTTTGTAGAGTATTTGTATATAATAACTCTGTATTATTGAGCCCTTAATGGGTTTTTAACCTGTTGGCTCTAATTAATTAAATAAATAAATAAATTTACAAGAAGCTATTATTAAAAATATGATTAAAAATGTGACATTCAAATATATATTTAAAAATCTTAAAAGAAGTCATATTTGGTCATACTAATTATTATCTAAAACTAGGACAATAGCCAAGCAATTAAAAGAACTCGTGATGCAAAAATTCATCACTACATAAATTTTTGTTTTAAATGCTTTTAAATGCTGATAAAGAAGCTGTATCACGAATAATTTCCGGCAACTGATTAAACAGTGTTAAACCTTTAATAGAAATATTTTAAGATTCAGTTTTTTTGGTCACGTTTACAGATCTAAGTTCATTTTGGTTGCGGGTGTTATATTTATGTATTTCATTGTTGCGCTGGATAAAAGATGTTAAACATTTAGGTAGCTGTCCATGAATAACTTTATATAAAAATATCATTATATTAAAATACATAAATTGTTTTATGCTTAACGGGTTAAGTTGTGATAGCATAATTCCATTTTCGGTGCGTTTGTTACATTTTAGAATAACCCTCATTACCCGATTTTGTAATTCTGAATTTTGAATTCCTTTAAGTTGCGTTAATTGAAAAAGAAAAGAATTGTCGAACAATACTGCAAATGTGGCCTTATTATGGTGCTATATATAGGTAGTTTAGCGAAAAGAGTTAATTCCTTGCTAATTCTATTCAGGAAACCAATTTTTTTATTTATCTTTTTACAAATATAGTCAACTTGTTGGTTAAATGTCAATCGCTTATCTGATATAACACACAAGTATTTAAATTCATCTACAAGTTCTACAGTATTAATATTAATGAATATTTTATTACTAACTTCATTATTAAATTATTAATGGTATGTTTTTCAAGCTATAAACATAACCTTACTTTTTTAAAATTAAGTTTTAACTAAAGGATAGCCGATTATATTAAAGAACTTCCTCAATAGCAACATTCCTACCTTATCAGGTCTACTTTTAATTTTTTCTTTAAAAATTACTTTTCTTAATTCTACAACATTAATTCCAATAAATTCTGTAAATATTGCCTTTTTTTCTATATTTTTGTACATATCTAAGTTAAAAATATTTTGTTTATTAAATTCTGCAATTATTTCGTTTATACTCTGAATAAAGTATCTATTTATTCTATTCGGTGCAGTATCTATGCTATTTTTTAATTTCCCTAAAATTTGTTTTAATGTTTCCCACATTTTTTTGAAATTTCCTTTATAACTATCAATTTTATTATTAAAATATATTTTCCTTTGCTTCCGGATCTCTAAAACAAGGGCATTACGTATCTTTTTATATTCAACCCAATATTTATAATCGTTAGTGTTTTTACAATTTGTATAACCCGAATTTCTCTTACTTTATAATTGTTTTATATCTGCATCAAACTAACCTTTTGGATTACTATTTAGCTTACATTTTCTTAATTGAGCAACTTGATTAATTAAATTAATAATGTTATTATGAAAGTTATCGAATAAAACATTTATATTTGTGCATTCATATTTCCAGTCTAGTTCCACAAGCCTTTCCAAGATGTTATTAATATTTCGTTGACCAAGGTTTCCTTTAAATTGAAATTGAGGAGTGGAACTTTCACAAGTTGTATATGTACTAATTAATATGATGCCGTGGTCAGTTATTTTAGGTTTGTTTAGTACATTTGCTTCTACTAAAGGATCATTTCTTATTATTAAATCGATAATTATACTAGAATCCAAAGTTTTCCTAGTGGACACGTCAACTAATCGTTTTAAGCCTTTAACCTTAATTAATGATAATAAACGCTTACTATACATGTTGTTTTGTTTCAATGGATCAATGTTAAATACACCAGTGAAAATAATTTGTCTTTTAATGTCTAGGAATTTACATATACATTAATCAAGCATATCTAAAAATACTTTCTGACGAACTTGGTGATCTATATAATATATCCAGTAACACTTTGTCCACTTTTATAACCAAAAGTGAAAAATTTACATTGTCTAAAATCGCAAATCTCATGTTTTCCTTTATCAAAATTATTACTCCACCTGTGAATCTATTTTTAGAATAACTTATGGCTAAATTGTACCCTAAAGTGCAATTTCGTTATCGCTTACTTCTGGACTTATTCTAGTTGCACTTAAACAAATAAAATTAGCTTTAAATCATTTACAAAGTCTACAATTTCACTTTTATGTGCCAAGTAACTTTGTGCATTCATATAACATACATTTACGGCGTTATTGCGTTGGAATTTTTTATAAAACATTATATTTACTTTTCTCTTTCTCAAACTTGTACTGTGGTATTTCATTGGATGTTATCTGAATTAAATTGTTTGAGACAATAAAAGAATTCTCGTATTGATTATTATGATTATTTGCAATGGACTACATTCACAGAGAATATGCTTTCCTTGTTTGTTCAAATGTATACCATTAGAAACTTTAGCGCCTAAGTATTTATTAACATCTAAAAATTGTGCCTTATTTTTATCGTATTTGATTGCTTCCAAAATACTGCAATTTATATTATAAATAAATTTATTTAATATTTTCCGACCGGTGCAATACGGCACTGAAATAGATATAACATTTGTATGGGATAGTTCTTTAAATATTTTATTCAAGTAGTCACTTTTTGGTGCTTCTCCTCTAGCTGCGTTGCCAACACCTGCCATTATTATTATAAAATCATTTTTATTGAAGTGTTTTCCTAGTTCATGAATATTTTCAGTTACCTGTTCAAACGTTGCATTAGGTTTCAAAAAACTTTTGGCTACACATGTAAATGTACACAGTTTATTTAGATTTGAATACAGATCACGAATATGACTGTCCAATAGCAACAAAACATTATGTTTCACATTATTTGTCGTTTCTGCTTCTTTAATAATTAATTTCTTATGTACATTTTTATTGCCATTCGCCGTTATCATATGATTTGATACCTCTTTATCGTTATTTTTAGTGTTGCTGTATATTTTGTGTTTGATTATTTTCAAAGGTTCTTTCATTTACCATCTTCATTATTCTTTTATCTAAAAACTTAAGTTTTCCTTGATAAGAATTAATATACTTCAATTTCTTAGGTTTGATTAAGTCTCTATCTAAGGGTTTTATGTCTTTTACCTGGTAGTCCATATAAAATTAAAGTCCAATGTATGTTTCAATTTTAATACTATTTGCTCTTTATTACCTGTGTTTGTAATGTTTCTACTTTTTAATTCGACTCTTAGTTCCTTAACTGTCAGTTTGATTTAACGTTATTCTTGACTATGATATGCACATACACACTTATGACACCTGATAAAGTCTATCACTTTAAATAAATAATTTAATATTATGACTTGAATAAACGGAAGAAATTAACACGTGTTAACACTCCGACATTCAATGCACATTAAACAACATTTAAACAAGCACATTTGAAGTTTTTTAGCATTAACTAAACACAGAATAATAAAAAACCCGAATAAGGGAAAAAGAAACAAAAGTTAATTATTTTTTCCTCTTGTGCTAAATTACTAAATTAACACAAAAATGAAATATAGAATAAAAATAAGACAAAAAAAATAAAAAAAAAGACATCGTGCTTTTGAAAGGTTTTTATATTAATAGTGAATTCCAATAATGTATGAAATATAACTATAAAAATCTGGTGTGAGACAACACACGACTTTCCCTTACGTACATAGATATACAAATATGCAAATTTTCATAAATAACTAAAATATTATTTACATTCATTTTGGGAATAATAATTGTAACGGTCACCCATCCAAGTTACTGGACACGTAAAACCCTGCTTAACTCCAGATATTTTCGCTAATAACTCGCTTCAACGCATTTTTTCACATAACTTTTAACTCAACGTAAGCGACTGTCAAGGATATAAGAGTGGTATCAAGTTTCAAAAAAATGGTTAGAAACGTTTTCGAGGAATCGCAAAAAATTTAAAAATCGCAAGAATAAAGTGGCACTCCAGGTCATTCGATTTTAACTAAATTCTTGCTGTCTCGTGTACCGAAGATATCAAATATAAATGTAGTTTTTGATTTTCAAATAATGTTTACTTTTTGAGATGCGTTGTTCACAAGTAATACTCCAAGTACTTCCGGTTACTCAACTTACGGAATGTTTTATGAAAAACCGCCTAGACTATATGAAAGTCCATTATATTTCGAAATTTCGAAAAAAACAAAAAACCAAGAAAATGACAAGGGAAAAGTGTGCCAGTTTTCCGATTTTAGTGAAATTGTTGCAGTCACCTGCGAAGATGGATAGATCCTCAAATATAAATTTTGTTTTTCGAGGACTTATGGTTTTTGAGTTATCGTGTTCACAGACACACACACACACAAAGACACACACACACACACAAACAGGCACACACTCACACACACACACACACACACACACACACACACACACACACACACACACACACAC
>JAHWXV010644119.1:0-22672 GCA_024586415.1 Phrixothrix hirtus
TGTGTGTGTGTGTGTGTGTGTGTGTGTGTGTGTGTGTGTGTGTGTGTGTGTGTGTGTGTGTGTGTGTGTGTGTGTGTGTGTGTGTGTGTGTAACTGTAGGTCAATAAACATAAAATTAACATTATAAAATTAAAAATGTACTTATCTAGTTCTGATATGAAAAATTATATTAAATTCTAAACACAAACCTACCTTAGAATTAGTACACATAGTTCTTGCACTCGTTGAACAATCTTCACCAGCACACCTTCGCCTTTTATTGCTGAAAATTGCTGAAAAGTTATGAAATGATTAAGGCCATCATAACTCATATCGTTAGATATGCTGTTGCATGAGAGACTAATTTTTGGGATTGAGGTTTTACCCACGATTTTTGGATGATTTTCATACTTTTTCAAATATGTTTGCGCAATATTTCGCCGAAAATCTAGTTCGCTAAGGTGTGCATTGTGTGCAAATTTGTACAGTATCCATGCATTGCTTATTGACACAACAATCATCCAGGTGAAAACACACCACCGCCATTTTTTGTATCGTTTTGGTCCATTAGATCAGTTCCGCCCATAGGCAAAAAAACACATATGCACAGTTCACACGTGATAAATCATCTACCATTTTTACGAAAGGGGTCGTGCATTTTTCGAAGAACATTTTGCAATTTTCGTTGCTATTTAGCTGTTTGCCTTGGTGCAGTCCATAGTTTGCCAAATAACCATGACTAGTATTTTGAGGCCAAACCTTATTTGCTTGCTACGGATAAACTGTTGACAGCCATACCTTCCCTAGTATTTTATCATGGCTTCATCAAAGTTTAGATGTCAGTGGGAACAAACTTCTTTTAAAATTTTTCTGCGGAATTGACAACAGTGTCGCAATTTATACAATTTGACAGCAGGGTCAATCTTCGTATTAAGGGCTAAATTAGTAAATTTCATTATTTATACTTATGAAGCAATTACGCCTCATTGTATTATTGATTATCGCATTTTTCATATCATTTTCAAAATGCCAATAATACCGTTTACCGGGCTTTTGATTGTAACCGCTAACAATAAAAATTTCAAGAAAGCATCGAATTTCTTCTTTAGTAATGCAATGGTACGGGAGATTTTTTGAAAAATGCATAGTTTAGTTACAGATGTAAGCAATTCTACTACACTTTCGTCAAAAACATTTTCAAAAACTTCTATGCAGGTAAGATCACGGTATTAATTATAGGCCGGTAAAGAAAAATCAGTCTTATTGGAATATACCAGATGCGCATCTTATAGCCATGATAATTTATCACCGAGATCTACTTTTTTAATTCCTATGACTTCTAATCTACTGACCCCCGAATATATTGCTTGTGGTTCTTGACAGAATTATTTATTTGAATTTCTGCTTAAGCAAGCAATTGGCGACTGCTTAAGTTATCTAGAATAGCCCCTTCGTCTTAGTTAGCAGCATCTTCGTCGGTTAGTTCGCTCACTTCTGGAAGTTCTACAAAAATTTCTGCTGCCTCATCAATATAAGCCATTTCTAATGCCTCTTGCAATGTTAGTTCTCCTCTATAACAAAAAACTAACACAAAATTCAGTAAAGAAATTACAGTAAGTTCCAAACCTACTGTATAAAACTTAGCTTAGAAGACATTTTGCCATACATTTTTTAAGTTAGGCAAAAATGGTAATATTTATTTGAAACATAACTAATTTTGATGTACTAACAGTGGAAGTTAAGACCAAAGTTGCCTTAAACGAAAATAGTGCACCGGTCGAAATAAAATGAATGAAGGTAGTACCTTTGGCTATGAATATTTAAGTCAAAATAATACATAATATATAATACATAATATCCACTTCTTGATTAATTATACTTAAGGTAAGGTAGCGTTTTTAATTATACGTAAATAAGAAAAATTTGTTCCTACCGGTTTTGTTTTTTATTTATAATTTTAAACTCCTAAATAAAAAGTCATTTGAATTTGACGACATCCTTAAAAATTGCAGTGGGAGCTATGTTTAATGTTTATCTCAGTTTGCGCCATATTAAATTATAAACGGACTGATGACTACCATGTACCTCAGTTCGCACCATCTTAATCTTCAATATTTTTTATTTGTATTTAATTAATTACTAACATTTAAAAGTTTGTTGCTAATGCTCAAAATGGCTTTTATTTGTTTAAAAACTCGTTTTGTACTAATTAGGTGTTTCCAATTTTTCAAAATCTCTTCAATTTTTAAACGTATAAATTAGTAACATTTAATTTACTTTATTTTTGATTTTTGAAAATATGTGTTTAAAAATTCGCAAACAAGTAAAATCAACATTTCTTTAAACAGTTTTGATTTTTAACTCCCAAATTTAAAATAAATATTTTAGAAGACAAATTAAATTAAATTTTTACAAATTTCAGATTTACAGAACTTAATTCAGCCACTACTAATTAAACGCTTTTAACTTATACAAAAGCTGTGCAATCAATGTAAATTTATTTATGAGGTTTAAGAAAATACTATAGTTCTCAAGAAAAAGTAAAAAACCGCGGTACTTATGATTGATTTCAAATATCCCTGAACTTACATTTTGAAATTTGTGTTTGGTATTTATTTAAGGTCTTTAAAACGTTACCTACTCTTCTAATTAATTTAAAGTTTGCGCTCTCTTAAATTTTGTAGCTTTCGTGTTTCGGTGGCTTAATAACATTATTAAACGTTGGATTTGGATATCCGGTTATTATCTACAATTCTGGGATATTTTAAGTGAATTTTGGATTTTAATCTAAAGGGCCTTTCAAATTGAGCGGATCTTTAAATTCTTGAATAAAATACAATTTTCTTCGATTCCAAAAAACCTTTTAATGCTAATTAACGTGTAAAGTTTGGCATTTGAACACAAAAGGTAATGTCTGCCAAATGACTACCTCTTACAGCTCCTCAAATGTCCACTCTTTAGTTAAAATTTTGGACGACAGTAGTTCTATCTCGTCAGTGACACAAATAATTTTATCCTTTAGTTCAGCAATCGATTGTGGATTGTTCTTATATACCTGGCTTATCACGTAACACCAGATAAAATAGGCAACGACGAAGATTTACATAAACTTTTCTGTTGATAACACGTCCAGGAAATTTGGTATGCACTAAGTCGAGATTGTGTCAGTGAGGTATATTACGCTATCCTGATGAAACTACATATTCTTCTGATCAATATTATTCAATTTAGGTCACAAAAATTCAGTTAACATCTTACGATACTGAACACCATTCACAATTGCAGCTTGGCCAGCTTTATTTGTAAAGAAATAGGAACCAGTTATAGCTTCTTACTATAATGCACACGAAAAAGTAACTTTTTTAGGTTGTAAAGGTTTCTCGTGCAGCTATCGTGAGTTTTTCCCAACCCCAAATACGACAATTTTGTTTACTAACGCAGCCAACCATTTCAAATGTGATCCTCTTGGCAAATGCAAGACATTTTAAATAATCCAATTGCTTCAGTTTCTGTGTTATTTGAACCTTATGAGTCCTTAGAGCTAGATCCTTTTGTAAAATACGCCATATTTTGGATTCACTGAATCCAAGTTGTCGTGAACGTCGACTTTCACTAACTAAATCAATATACTCTCCGTTGAACCATTTCTTGAAATTTTTTAACAATTCAATTAATAGTCCTTACAGATGGATAATTATACAAATCGTATATATCACGTAATTTTCTAAAGATGATTTTCACCGAACGATTATTTTCATAAAATAATGCAACAATTTGAACGTTTCGTTGTATTTTACGCGATTCTATTTTGATAAATGTCATACATTCCATTTCTTAAGTGTGATAAGATCCAATCAAATGCACAGCACTATCTGTGTTTTATTGAAGAATTAAGAAACGGCTCAATTTGAAACACCCGTTAGTATGAAAATTTGCTTGTCGGGTTTAAGGTATAAGAGATAACTCTTATCACAAAATTGGTTCGTGAAAAATAAGTTTTTGCGCTTCCGGCATGTTTTTATAAGTTTATTTGCCACTTCGCTATTATTTATTTATAATGCCTTCGATACGAGGTACATAAAGCTATATATAACGGCCAGTCCATTATTAGCGAGAGTTATGTATATGAGGGAGTTACAATGCTTTATAACTTCATAACTTCCTCGTACATCATTATAACTCCCTCGTATAAATAAATAATAACGAAGTTACAAATTAAATCTTGCATGCACAACTAGAGTTACTAGATGAAGAGCCCATAGAGCGACATCCATACCTCGGGGAAAATGCCCTCGGGATGGCTTCCATCACTCACCAGGCGTTGTCACGTATATAACTGCCTTGATGCATAAATAGCAATTACCGGATATGTTTATTGTCACCTTTCCGATATATTTCCCGAACTGTTACTCTTGTTATAGCATCATTATACTCCATAAGAAGAACGTTATGCTGTATCAAGGTGAGCAACGTGAAACAGAATCCATAACGTAATCGCTGCAGAATCGATAGAGTCAATAGCGCGGCTAGTGGATCTCTAGGTTACTACTGATCGTTGTTACCGTTCGTCCGATGGTTACGTGTCAGTGGAGTAGTATGGGTGTAATTGTGCTTGTGTAAAATGCTGTATTCAGTTCAAGAGAGGATAGCCATAGTTAGGGTCTGTATTTGTTCCCAACCGTTTGAAGAAATATATCAACTGTTCGTAGAAACATTTCCTAGTGCCATGTTGCCAGCAAAGAGTAACCTACGCAATTTAGATAAAAGAATGACATACAATAGGTTCGGTAGCAAATGCAGAACGAAATAAGCAAGCTCACAATTTTCCAAGAATTCTATGCGCAATTAACTGATAATGAAAAAGAGTACAACTTCTTCTAACAAGACGAAGCAACGTATCACACATCAAACCTTTCACTGAATCGAGTTCATGCAGCTTTCACAAATGAACGGATTGTCAGCGGTGGGCGGTAACCTCCAGGTTGCCCAGAGTTGACTACTTGCGATTTTTTCCTTTAGGAATATTTAATGGAGATAGTATATGTATATAATCCCCACAATATTAATAAACTGAAGCGGAGTATTCAACGGGAAATAAACGCAACTGACAACAACGTTTTGCGTCAGACAATGCTCAGTATGATCAGTCGAGTACAAAAGTGTATTGATGCCTAGAATGATGATTTTGCTTATCTATTGTAATATCTTTCGTAATAATAATATTAATAAATGCAACATTTAAGTTACGTATCATCATTCATAAAATTTCTTCCCAACATAATCTACCGATTTTGCAGAGATAACGTCGTGGTTTCGGTTTTATGTTGTCCATCCGCTAGTACCGTTATGAAATAGTTGTCGTTAGCGAAAAAAAAAGTTTACGAGCTTAGATTGTTGTGCGTTAGTACAATAGGTCTCGGAAATTAGCAAAACTAGACCCTTCGGGTCTCGCTTTTCTAATTTTTCCTTTATATGTTATAAGGCGCTTGCCGATTTTGTATTCTAATTTAGTATTTCGAGGTTCCTCAAAAATAACACTTTCCATATTTCTTGCCGAGTTAAGTGAAAATATTAAAAATCTTTTTGATAAAACTTATTCACAAGTAGTAAATGAAAGTTATCGTAACTCGTATAGAGGATAGTAGCTTTATTTATCCATAACACCTAGTCCAATAGGGTAAGATTTGCAAACCTACTGTTTTTATAATAGGCCATAATAATGCTTAGCTGACTAACGCTCCTTACGTACGTTGTGGAAACTAAACATTCGGATCTGCTTCTACCATGATCAGCGTGTACGGGTGCTAACACGATCTGGCTAAGGAAAACCATTCGAGCTACTCAAATTGACCCTAAGACATACATATTTAAATACAGTTGGTTAATCAAATGTAATGGACTGAAGGTTGGTATAATTACTAATAGCGATAATAGTCAACTAATAACTCTCATACCCAAATCATATTTTGACTTGTTTTAATATTGATATTGTTAAATTTAATAAATCAAGTAAATTTCAATATTGTAACGGGCATCCAAAAAATTCGATTCCTTATCGAACATGAGATTCGTTCACTTAGGTTGTTAATTACTTTCAACCCAATTCGTACTGTTGAAAGAATAAGATGAGCGTGAATCAATCCTACGGTATTCGTTTTGTGTCAATATTTGGGGCTGCCCTATGTAGTTTCTACCTATAATCAAAATTAATTTATAGGCTGCTATAATGTTAATCGTTTAACATGACTGTTATACCCAACTACTGACTTATTAAAAGCTTTGTTACCGATAATATTAATGAAAATAATACTAAATTATAATATATTAAATTAAATTGTTTACCGTGCCCAACCTCTACTAACAAAACAAATAATATCATATTTTGTTGTATAATGAATTTTCATTTTTTAGTAGTAGTAGTTGCTTAGATTTACGTATAGCTTTTTAATCCCAACCTAATACTAGGTGAAGACCGACAAATCCCGTGAGACTTTCGCTTTTATGTATTCGGGTCAGCCAATCCCTTTAAGTGTCGTATGTGGGGTATAACCCTTCTACCTCTTCAAAATTGTAACACCCGCCTCTAGTCTCCAACTGGATGGTTGAAGAAACGAAGTTGGTGATTTATTTAGTGATAATTTCTTTTTGTATAATTTTGAATCATCTGCTATTCCACTATTGTACTTCTGTAATAGCCATTTTTAAACCAATTGCTGTGTAATTAGCTTTTCTAATTATAATGTAATAAGCAAGCAATTGATAAGAACAATATCAATACCTATTTTAAAGGAACTGTGGTGGGATATATAACTTTGGATTCGTGAGACGTATCTTCTAGTTTCTTTTTATTGGACTAAAAGCCGAACAGGCATAGTTGTCAATCCAATGGAACTTCCTAGATAAGTGGCAGTTGAGCGTAAGCAGCTATCTTGAACCAAATAGCAGGCGTTCGCCGTCTACTCCATGGAGCTGCAGTCGCTTATATGGCTAACTAAATAATCTTCAAGGTATTGTTGGTTACCGGGGTTGGCAGTGTGGGTAATTAAAAATAAATTACTGTATTCGCGTGTTAAAGCTTAAACAATTATAGGTTTTAGCATGTTTTCGGTAATCAAACTGTTCCCGACTTGTTATTGACACTAAGATAGAGCGATAAATCTCTTAGTTCGGACAATGAATGAACTGTACCGCAAACTTGTTACCAGAAGATAATCTCAGTATACTTTTCTTTATTTATTTAGTTTTAAATATGTGGGTCTCACCAAAACTTTTATTTAATTTACGACATATACTTGCTAAGTAACAATGTCTGAATTTCATACATTTTTTAATTGGAAAAATTTAAAACATAAATATATAAAAAAAATGCAAAATAAATCCTTACATCTACAAATAGAAATACAATTTTACAACGAATACTGTTATCTAAACAAATTGCAATGACCTGTTATGCTAGATCCATTTAAATCTTTAAATTGCCCAAATAGCACGTGGTTGATTGTTTCTAAAAGTATCCAGCTGCATGTATAAATTTTGTTATAAGTAAAATTTACAATATTTTGACTTTAAAATAAAACGTTAAATATATTTAAAAAACTTCGTTTAAAAAAATTATTAGTTTTAAAACTTCAAAGATTTTCACTAACGCAGTAAGATTTTGATTGTTGATATTATCATATGATTGGATGACAATTTATCTTCTTTCTGTTTATTTCCATTCAAATAAAATTGGTTTCCATGCCAATATATGTACTGGTTGGTAACTCTCCGATTTCTACCTCTTGAGAGAAGCGCGTTCTTCCACGAAAACTTCCGTTTTATAAAATTATATTACATTTTATAAATTTATTGCCGCCGATTCGGACACTTTAATTTGCTGCTGTTATCAATCAGAGGTATTATAAGTTTCAAATACTTGGATATTTCCGCAAGAAGTGATTGATTCGGACTTTATATGTTCTACTTGTTCTACTTGTGAGGTTCCCACTTGTTGCTTAGATTCACCACCGCGTGTTCTACGTAAGTAAGATGATTTGATTTGTAGGTTTCGGCTTTTATAACTTTTTTGAAATTCCCTTTCTACTGTTGCATTGACCAATCAAAAAAACTCTTAAAATTCAAACAAAAACAGCGTACGTGCTTTGTTGGGAAACCGTTTGAAGTTCGATTAGATATTTGCGCCCTTTCGTAATGTCTCGTGTTTTACAGTTTCGGTTGGTAAAGTATATGATATCATAATTTCCGGAAGATTCCTTGCTTTATGGGTTTACTGCTGGCGAGACGTTTACGTGCTGAATGTACAATTTGAATTTGTCCCTTCGATCTTTAAATTCTTTCAAGTATGGATTATATATCCAAACCCGCGTTTTTTTATAACTGAGCACTTTCTACAATTCACTAAATTTTTATTATAGTCTGAGAACTACGGTTTTAACTTAGAAATACTATTAAGTAATTTCTACTTAAAGTAACATTTTAAAAATTTGAAATAGGTGCTAGCTTATTTCAATTTTCTAATGTGAGAACTGAGTAATTTTTATACATGTTAATTACGATTGTCTAAAAGCATCCTCCAGAAAAAGCAGGGCTCCTTGTAGCTCTGTTTGACATTGCAGGTGGCTCCGGATCAGGAAAGACGTCAAAGTCTCCTATCTGGCATCAGATTTTTAACCCACTCTACGGTTTGAGCAGAGGATTAGTGCTCTGAAAACTCCCTCTCTCTGACACTTAGTCCCATCCACAACTTCTACCGAGTTGTATAACGTGAGTGGTTTGCGCTCACGAATACCGTTTCGGGTGGCAAGTAGAGGTCTGGTTAACGAGCTTGCCACTAGTTCGGTGGCGTCCTTACTAGTACTCATCAGGACTGCCGCCTTCGGCCTCTAGTTCCGCCAACGTGATATCGGGACATGTGCCGCTTACAACAGATGACCTCGTCGCCGAGCCCTGAATGTATAATTTTAGGCTTTAGCGTACTATAGTTTCCGCTTACAGTTGAGGAATATGTTAAGATTCAGTTCAGAGACATGATGAACCGATTGGCGCCAACGAAAGTATCAATATTTACGAGATTGTTGGAGGGTCTCCTGTTATTTTTCAATGGACCTCCGGTGATTCCGATGAAATCGCACGGGTCGGCATTTTGTATCGGGCACGGATGGTTACAACTCCATAAAAAGTAATTTGCAGAAGTCAGTTACTTCCTCGTTCGGGGTAACTAACCAGATGACAGTTGTAGGTATTAAATCAAAAGGACTGGCGAGTTTCACTAGCTTTCTATTAACGAAGAAGCGAGCGAAATCGAATCTCCCTAGCGGAGTTCGAACCTGAAATAAAGTAATATGAAGTAGGAAAAATGTATTCCTGTTTTTTCAGTATGAAAAGCGTATTTTCGGTTAACACATTCACAAGACATATGAATTATATTGCGAATGTATATAATCGTGAAAACTTTAGCTCCTAATTTAGATTAATCCTATACAACATGATACGAATATCCTTGGATTTTAATTATTTTTACTACTATTGTTATGTAGATCATGTTACCACAAGGAAATGTTAATACAGAACTATCTTACAATTGAAACTAGAATTCTAAAATGTATTAAATTGAGCCACAACGTTATGCTTATCTACTTTCAATGAAAATTCGTTTCCTCAAGGGTTTTATGAAAACTGTAACTCTAATGGAAAAACGAAACAGTTTATTCATTGCGATCTTTGTAAAGGCTTTGATATTTATAGCGTATCTAGTATGGATGGATACCTACAGCGAAAACTAATTACCTTAATTATAGTCAACTGCGCTACCGTAAATTCTCCTAACAAACAGTATAGGTGAATTGGGTGAAATGAGCGATATTTTAGTTTTTAAAATCCTGGCGACTAGTTAACATTTTTGAAAAGTTTCATATAATCAGTAGGTATAACAAAACCGACTTATTGGAACCATAAAAAATAATTAATCCGTTGTTGATTCGACAACCTCTAGTTGAAGCCCTATGTCAAATTGGCATAAAGCTGCAAGAATTTGGAGGCTGTAGGTTTTTCCGTTATTGAAGTTTACTGTTGGAGAATACTTTGCAATCCCTAAAGCATGTTTGATTAATGCATATCACAACAGAGAATAATATTTCATCGAGTTTTATATCATAATAGAAAAGAAATAGTACTTTTTTTCCATTTCCTTAATTTAAGTTTCAGGAAATTTAATGTAATTTACAAAGTTCATGTCAATGTCTTTTGGAAATTTTACTATTAAAGCTTCACAGTCTTTCTTTTTTATAATTGAATTTTAAAGAAACTTAAAATTGAATTTAAGGACCAATCGCTTTTAATTTATATTCAAACTTAGAGCTGCTTTAATTAGAAGCTAGCAAAATAAGCTTTTCCTTTATTAAATTTTTCAACGACGTCTTGACATGTACTTTTATTTTTATTCAAACGTTTACATCCTTCACTACTTACTTTAAAATGAAATTAACTTCTAATGCAGAAAGTAATTGTTTATGTTCTTCTAAGAAGGTACTTTGTAATGTTTAGACAACAGTATCATTAACTCGCTCCCTATTCTCGTTTTATCCTTTCTAGCATTAAATTCAGAAAGCAAATATGGAAGAAAACGTTCCGTTCTTTGCTTAATTATTTTCTAGGGTATAAGATCTAACAATGAGTGAGAATAATGTTGAAAACAATTTATTTCTCAGTATAAAAAAAACATCCAAAGTTCAATCGATGTTTATGTATTAGAAAAATATCCAGTCACATAAATTCAGTTTATGTTTGTTTTCCATAGAGGAACGTCGAAATGGAAGTAAAGAATAAACTTACCAAAAAGAGAGGAAAGTTAAATATACGGGCTCTGCCGTTAGAATTTTATATGCGAAAGATATACAGATATAAATATACATCTGTTTACCATTGGGTCAAAAATATTGATGTCTGTATTTGAGAACAGAATTTATTACATATACAAGAACATAAAACGAGAAGTAGTATACAATCCTGTACTGGCAGTACTTGTTATTATGCGTACCTGCTTTAAATCACCAGGTATGCACTACCTACCAAAGTAATAACTACGTCCCTCACATAACGTGACCACTTGTTAGCTACTTCAGGTGTAAATCACACAGTGCGACTATTTCCATTACAAACTACTTATAGGCATTTTAGTTTATTAAGCTTTTAATGAAAATATTAAATAATCTCTTATATCATCAACGAAAATATTATTAAAACATTATTTGGGGTAATCCTGATATCACAGGTTGTATCACATTAATGCGGGGTTGATATTGTACGTCGTTCCCTAATTTTCTAGATAGGACCATTAATATAAAACAGGGCTTCAGTAGCTACTTAAACGTATGAACTGACTTCATTATACGTCAACCTAGACTATAAACGTTCATAAACATGCCCTTAAATATTAAAAAGGGAGAGAAATTTCACGTAAACGACATTATAAGCATAGAAAAACTGTCGCATTATTTCTGCAAGGGAATTTCCGGTAACGTATTCTGAATTTTTTATTTTCCATAAATATTACCAAAAATTTGAACAAATTTCATTTAAATAACAGTTATAACAGTAAATCCTACTTTTAAATTTAAAATCTTTCTTTCGGAGTTTATTCCATTAGTATGATTGTACGTATAAATTGATATAAATCTTCCTGTACCGTTTTGTGTTATTTATGTTCCATATAGCAATTTATTAGGCAGCTGTTTGTTGTATTATTCCTTTTATGCTACATTAAACAGATTTTCCTTGATTAATTCATTTTTAAATTTGAGCTAAATATTATTAAATAATTGAATATGACTAACCCACAATCTGTATAATTACTCTAAATTAAGCACTAGAGACTACTTATTCTTGTTCTTCTACTAGAAGTTGCAGTTATTCAATTTAAATACCACTAAATACCCCTAAACTAATTTTTTGGTTTTTGTCAAAAATGTAGTTTTATATCTCGATATTTTACACCAATTCAATGGTATTACGTTTTATTAATTTTGCGAACAAATTTAATTTACTTGGTGCCGAACTACGTGAATAATCAGGATCCACATAATCGACAGCGAAGATTGTTTGACCTTGTCTCAATTTGGCGGTATATAATATTTGGTTTTGAACCTTTCCGTACTTTTTTGAGATAAACCTATTATTGTTCCACCTTTTTACGGCTAGGTTCTCTTTTGCAAACAGATAAGTGTAGGTAACCAGCCTAACCTAGGCGTTTTATTAGAACGGCTGTCATTTAACGGTGCTTCGAGTAGTTAATGCGGTAATTTTCCGAAACATCAACAATCCAGCTGAGGATGGAAATGCTACACCATAACAGAGAGAATCAGATTTCTTAATGTAATATCCACTTATCCTTATATGATTTTAGATGCAAAATAGCTCATAAGATAGACATAACGGTTCCTAAACCTAATAAAAAATTGAATCAGGTGAGGCTTTCTTATTCTGAACATTATAGTTCATTTAAAACTCCAATCAGTGCTAAATGTATATACCTATATTATTACACCTACAAGTTTCTGGCCTGAAGGACTAGCTGTGAGAAAATACAAAAAGCATCTAAAGCTACCGGTACACAAAGTTTTCTGTCTCCCCAACAATTAATCAACCAAACATGAGTATCTTTTATCAAAACGTATGACATCTAAAAACTAAACTTACGGTCTTATATGAAAGCATACTAAGTAAGGACTAACCTAAGATTGCGTTTACTGAGACATGGCTTACCAAATATATTTAGAATAATCAGTACATCAATTTAAGGTATAATATTTTTGGAAATGATCGCTAGTCTGTAACTAGCGATAAGAGCAAAGGTGATGTGGTTTAGTACCTACGAAGAAACAACTTAAATCCTATGTGATGGATTGTGATACTAAAAATAAGGAATAGCTTGGGTACGTATTTCTTATGATTCGCGAAGTATGATCTTGGTGGTACTACAAATTGCCCCAAATTTATCGTTACAATTATATTCAGAGTATGTAGAGTAGATTGACTAAACTCTAAAAAATATAATAATGATGTAATTTGTGTTATTGGTGATTATAACTTACCAAATATAAATTGGATCTGTGATATTAATAGTATAGCGGCTAGTTTTAATTCCGATCAAACTTTAGACTCATTTGGAACAAGAAATCTGTGATAATTCTTATCTTAATTTGAGTCAGTATAACTTAGTTCACAATCTTAACAATATAATACTGATTTGGTTTTGTGTAATTTAGCAAGTGACGGTCAGCGATTCCTATTACTTGTTTCTGAAAATTCACACCATCTACCACTTAATATTGTCCTTTTCAATGTAGCAACAATTCTTGTACTTTCTGAACAGAATTTTTTCTATTTTGGTTTTAAAATGCTCAATTTAGTTGTATTTTTGGGTATATGTCTGAGATTGATTGGTAATTCGTTGATAGTGTAGCTTGTATGAATGAATGTGTTCATAAATTTTACGAAATTTTGAAAGAAGCTGTAGTATTGACGAAATATCAACTTTAACCAAAATGGTTTAACAGTATTACAAAATTAATGATAAAACATAAAAAGCCGCTTACAAAAAGTTCAAACAAGCTAAATCGCCATTGCATTATGATTCTTTTAAAGAGTTCAGAAAAATGTAATAATTCTATTAGTATTTGTAGATAAAATCGCATAATGATAATAGAAAGTGATATCATATCCAATGCAAAGTATTTCTGGAAATTCGTTAACTCTCAAAAGTGGAATAGTGGAATTCCGAATACAATGTCGTAAATAGATAATCAGCTACTACTATTGCTAATTTATTTGCAAATCATTTTTAATCGTAATAACTATGTCAGTGATTTATGGTAGGAATACTTAGAAAATGTTGTTTATATAAAAGGTACTTAGTATATCTTGTGATGACGTTTTTAAAAGCTAAAAACTATTAGTGCCAATTATAAATCTGGGACTGATGGTATACCAGATTATTTCCTGTAATGTTGTGCCGGTGTTGTAGCTGAACCACTTCACTTGTTATTCAATAAATCATTAAAATCGTAAAATTTCGTTAATATTTGGAAATAGTCTTTTATTATACCTATTTATGAAAGTTGTGAACATACAGTTGTTACAAATTATAGAGTAATTAGCATATTATCAGCAGTAATATCAGCCAAGCTTTATGATGCTGTTAAACAGCTTATTATAGATTAGCAACAATCTTTTTTTAGAGGCAGATCTACATCCACCAATTTATTTGTCGAAGTTGGGTTTAACGTTGATTGCATCTATACAGACTTGAGCAGAGCTTTTGATAGAGCTAATATTAAAAGACATATATAAGTTATGTAAATTAGGTTTTGCTGATTCATTACTCACCTGAATAGAGTCTTACCTTACTGATAGAAAACAGCAATCAGTGTAGTTAGTAGCTATACACCCAAATGGATTACTGTCCAATCTAGTGTTCCTAAAAGCTCCCACCTGGGACCAATAACTTTTTTATTATATATCAACGATATAAAATATGTTTCTAAAAAATGTTATGTCCTATTGTATGCCGATGATCTAAAAATTTATAGGAGCAACCGGTTTACTATTACAAAAAGGACTGAGTTTGTTGACTAGTTGGTGTAACTATAATTATTTTGAACTTACTTCAGCTAAATGTAAAGCTATTAAGTTTTTTAGAAAAGTACATAAAGATAATAGCTCTGATTAAATTTATAATGATGTAGCAGAAGATGTGCTATATTTCAAGGATCTTGGTATAATCTTTGCTGACAACTTACTTTATCCGTTGCAAATTAATAACCAATTAAATAAATTCAATAAAGCTTTACGTTTTGCATTAAAAAATCTAATGAGTTTCATAATCAAAGAGTCCTTACAATTTTATATCGTTCACTTGTACGATCAGTGCTTGAATATTGCTCCATAATTTGGTTAATTCATTTTTTAATTTATAATAATAGAGTAGAGAGTATTTAAAAGCAATTTATAAAACCTTGTGCTTTAAATTTAAAGTTTACTGCCATAGTAGTATTCTGAGCTACCACTTCAAATTAGGTGTTTGCTCTTTAACATATATTTTCTATATAAAGTTTTTAATTAAGTAGTAAGTTGCTCGCAGATGCTTAGCACTCTTTCACTACATGTTCCTGGAATTGCAGCAAGAAGTACCTATCTTCTGCATATAGATCAAGATCGAACAGTTTACGGCTATTATTCGCCTTTATGCAAGTTATTAAATAATCCTTATCAGTTTAGAGAGCTAAATTTTTGTGGTATACCAGGACTTAAGTTTATGAGCAACCTGAGAAGGTGCTTGAAGATGCAATGGTCATAATTCTGTATTTATTTAGTATTCTATACACTCGCATATTTGTATATTTTAATGTTGTAGTTTATATTGTTAGTTGTTTGAACTAGAACACGTCAGTTAATTCTAGTACTACTACCACAAAGGCTAGTTATATGGTTAATGTAAATGTTACACAAATAGCAGTACCATGAATGATATCATAATTTTGTTCGTTTTACATTAAATATTTTAATTTAGGTTATTTAGTAAAAATAAATTTCAACACGAAATTTTATGAACGGTTTACGGAAAGTTCGTCCACCACAACTCATATCCCACAATTCGTCCTTCACTCCACAACATGTCCCTCCACAACTTATTCCCCACAACTCACTCCCCACAACTCGTTCTTCACAACTTGTCCTCTATAATTTGACCACACAATTCGTACTGCACAACTCGCCCCTGACAACTCGTCACCTACAATTCATCCCTCAAAGATTGTTGCCATAACTGACAACACAAAGCGTTGTAGGAAAATCAAATTTTCAATTTGTAAGTTTTAAACGCTGCACGAGAAAATTTAATAATTCAATGGAATTTTGGAGCATTATTATACGAGAATAAATCCAAATTTATAAAAATTGAAGAAATAATTCTGCATTTATAATATTTCAATTTAAATATGTTCAAAGTAATTTTTCACAACTATAATACAATTGATCGTGCTTTCCTTTCACTGAATAAGTAATAAGTTACCCTTTATTTGTAATGCTTGCAAAATAACTATGCATGCATCATGATTTTTTTCCTTAAATTAGAACTCTATCATGTAAAATTTTTTAGTCCCACAAATAGTCAAAAGTCGCATATTACTTGATCAGGCGAGTACCGAGGATGTTCTTCAGTTTAATCATATTTTATCCAAAAATTCATTAGTTAAACTCGCTAAACGTGATGAGACGTTATCATGATGTGAGTAATTCCTTTTTGGGAAAATCTGTTATGGACTTCTGGCAAACATCTTTCAACATACCATTCAGCTATTTTAATTGCATTGACGAAGCCCGTACTTCAAAAGAAAACTGCCTACATAACCTTTTTCGTTGCTGAACGGGGAGGTTCAGTTCCATTTTGATACCTCACAGCATTTCTGTCTCTCTAAAATTATTTAAACCGGTGATAGATGATATCCAAAGAGATGTTCGCCCATGAAAAGCCAAATGAGAGCTTCGTTTGCACTCACAAGTACCCTGATCTTTCATGATGTCATAGTAAATCATTTTTCTAAAATGCGCTCGTATTATCTCCATAACTCGACTGTATTTAACAATTAATTAGTAAAATTTTAACAGACTCAACTTGATGAAGTAAATGATATAGACAGCTTAAAGATTGAGGAAAACAAAAGTTGTCAATTTTATATTTCATAGGCTACATTCTTTGTTGTTCAATTAATTCGACTTTACCCTAGGTGATACCGTTAGAAGGAGCAGGAAAATATAGCAAAATTCGTGCAAGAATAGAACACCAACCAAGACAATAACAAAGTAAAAAATATTCTGGGAAAATCTTAAAATTACAGAAAATCTGGAAAGACCTCGAAAACTTTGGACAATCGGTACTCTAAAATAATATCAGCAATTCCACATTGTCAATACGGTAGCCTATGTTACTACAAATATGACAAAAACCACAAAACCTGTTGAAGATAAATAACTGATATGAATTGATGCCTTATTAGGTTCTTGGTCATTTGATATGATACAATTGTAGTACTTCCACCTGATAAAACTGATTTTTTGGCAAATTTGTTTGGACTGTGGACGAGGTTCAAGTTAACACCCTACACCAAGAGTATATTCAAAGTTTTTGGTAAGTATCCAACTGTTATGCGTTATATCTTCAAAAACATAACGGTTGCAGTATTTATAATTCATAAGATATTAAATTTACAGCAGAACCTGATTTCCAACAGACTCGTATATAGTCCTTGGTATTGCAATGGTTAGCACGTTAGAGTATCAATCCAAAGGTTTTGGGTTCAAGTCCCACCCAAAGAAAATTTTTCGGCATTTGTGCCTTTTCCGATTTTGACAATTTCCTTAATTTATAAAAAAATGTATATCTCAAAAGTATAAACATTAGGAGAATCAAAATGTGTAAGCCTACAATTTTTATGCTGAGTTTGAATCTGTGAAAAGATTTGGTATGTGATATTTAAAAATATGTCGCTGAAAGCTGCATCTGTTTTTAGTATTTTTTTTTAGTATTTAGACTTGGTTGTGAACTGGAAATATATCAGATAACATAGTTTTAACTGTCGGCCTTATTCCCGTGAACGCTTAATAAAATACACGTATGTTTTTTCATTGTATTGTTGGAGTTAGTAGGCATAGTCTACTTTCGATTAACTTTTGTTGTTTCCAACAGTACTTCTATCAACTTATCACGTCTTAACAGGCGCAAGTCAGTTCAAGTTATTGTTATAAAACAAAGATCATCTGAGCATTCACTATATTATTGATATTTGATCGAGGTCATTATCTATGTTCAATTGGGCTATATTGCAACACTTTAACTTATTTAACCAAAGACATTAATTGTTAAGTAATTCTTTTAGTTTCAAAACACAACGAAATGACCCCTCAAACTTTTTATTGCATTCTTATAACATTTACTAATTTTCTCACAGATTGTGTTATACGCCTTTTAGAGCCACATTTATGAAGTACGTGATAATAAGCTTTATTCGTTTACCATTGGTGCTGGAATATATGAAATATATGAAATTATATAGAGCACAACACTTTAAGTATTACAAACAATTATAGATGGATTATTTATTCATACATTTATTCATACATTCGCACATAGTGTGGATAAGTATTGGCATATATGTGTTGTGTTCCAGAATTCCTCCATTGAGTAATAGCATTTCTCATACATGTACGATTTTAATAAATTTAAAAATACCGTAAAACTTGTTGAACCTTTAATTTCTGTTGGTGATTTAGCGGAAACTCTGTTTGTGTTTCTATAAGGGTGTTAGAACTTATAACTACAAATTAACTAAAGTATAGGAAATACTGTTCTCTGTTGATTATAATTTTCTAAGAGTTACGAATTTATCCTATTTACAAAATTTAAACCCAAACTTATTAGTCTTAGAAACCCTTCTTGGATTATAAAATTAATTCTGAAAGCTATTCTATATTGGCTCATTGAATGGATAACATTTTAAATTGCAACATAAGGTGTAATCAAGCCATATGATTAAGTTTAATATGATTTGGATATATGTTGAAAGAAAAGGGCGCCCTTATGTCTTTCAGTTTATTCGCATTGCAAGATTAGCATACTATTATTGTGTACATTATTCAACCAATTTTGTTTCTTTAGCATAAACCATTCAATACACGACCAACTTTAAGTATTTAAAAGTACTTTAGGGCAGATCCAAGACTGTTTATAATTGCTTGAATTTTTGTTAAATTTAATAATCTGGCGCTGTTATAGTTCCAATCATAACTGAAAGTAACTCAGTTTTGAAATGACTCGATTGTTGAAATACTTATGACTTAATTCAAATCTTGTAACATTCAATATTAGAAAAATCAAATCAGTTCTCATTTATTTTATTTTTTTAAGAAGCCTGTATATAAAGTAGTACGTAACAGTAGTTCAAACTAAAAGCAAACTGTTTCTTAAATAACAATAAAAGGATAGTTTTGGAAAATAATAAATTTCAAAGTTAAGAGAAATAAGTAAAGTTAGGATGTGCCATAGCAAATAGCGTTTTATGAAAAGGGCTAGGAGGAAGGGTTTTTAAATCATAAAAATGAAAACTTAAAAATTTCAAAACTTCAAATAAATTGTCCGCAATCCCAGGGAAGTGCTCTAAAAACTACATAAGATTAAACTTGACTGCGAACTATACTAACGTTTTCAAATTAAAATTCGAGATATTTTCGTGCAAGTGTGAATGTTAAAACTACATCACGAAACACCAGCAAAAGATCATATTACTTGAAATGCAACTAATTCGGCAAAAGTATTTCTAAGTACTTACGCTAAGATCATACATATAAAATAAGTCTAATGGAAGTTCGCTACTGCCAAAGCAGTTAGACAAATTACTTAAACAAGGTTATCAAGTAAATAAAGTTCTAGAGTTGTTCGACGTCTAACAGACAGGCTACGGTATTCTGCAGGAAAAGATATAGTGGTACCCGCTGCATTTTCAACTCTTAAGCGCCGTAATTGAAGTTAAAGGCATTCACCAACAGACAGCAATTTCAAACCAGAATAGAAAGAAAATAACTTCGTAGCTCATTAGTAATAAAAAGAACTAATTAAAAGTAAGTGAGCCTTTATAGATTATATTACGTTAAATTTAACGAGTATTAAAATTTCTAAATAGTCAATTGCTTTTAACTTAGAAGTTATTTCTACGACTGGGGTTACTTTGGGCGCAAGACACTAATCGAACTTGATATTTACGTTTCAAGTTTCACGCCAGGTAGCTATGAAAGGGTCGATTTTATATATGTTGCATTCATTATTTATTTTCCACCTTTATTATTTATTGAGTATACATGTCTTTGGTGGAAAATCTACAAAATTAAATAAAACTCTATTTCATATTCAAGCTTTTAAGTAAAAATAACAAAACCATAAGACTATTGTTCGGTAAACAATGGTCAATATTCTAAGGATTGAACAAAATCCTAAAAATTACGTTCGTTATCTAAATTTTAAGTATTTCACGCTTTATATTAAAGTAAATTAATTATATTTTTGGAATAGTTACTCAATCTGCCAACGGATGATAATAACGGATAATAATATCGTATATTGTGAAAATGGCACAAATAGTGTCTTTCTGTTCTACTAAATTAAAGATGAAAAAAATAAATAAAAAATAAATTAATTAATTCATAAGCAATCTGGTCAATTAAATCTTAGAAATATTTATTTAGCAAATTTTTTAGCATGTTTCACACTACTGTCGCCATTTACAAGTGACACTAAAATATAAGCAAGTCAATTGGAATGCACAAACCAATTAATCCACATAAAACAGTGTACCTACATAAACAACTTTTTGTAACAACCGAACGACTTAAACAGCATTAAAATCAATTAAAATCAACTAAAAGGTTTTCGGTTTTACGTACATTAAGATAAAAATATTAATGTAATGTACGTGATGTGCCTAAAACCGAAAACCTTTTAGTTAGTTTTAATTGATGTGAATGCTGTTTAAGTCGTTCGATTGTTACAAAAAATTGTTTATATACACTGTTTTATGTGGATCAATTAATTTGTGTATTCCAATGTGATTTTTTTATATTTTCATGTCACTTGAAGATGCCCGTAGTAGGGTGATATATGTGAAAAAATTCGTTAAATAAATATTTCTAAAATTTAAGGACTAGATTAAGGTTTAGATTATTTAATCTCTATTTTTATTTATACTTCTCACGTCCATTGTGGAATTATGGATCTTAATCCTACTATATCATGAAACAAATAATTACTATTATGATTTTCATCTTTTTCATCTATATAATTTATTTACAGTAGTTCTTTTTATCGGTATTAAATTTATTCTAATTTTAAAAAATTGTATTTTTGTCAATATTTCGCAAATGGTTATTTTATTCTATATATTATTTCTAAATATTGAAATGACATTACAGTGATATGATATACATACCGCTAAACAATATATTAACTACTATACCAAGTAATAAACTAAAAAAACAATGATAAGCACTAAGAAATGGTTATTATACAAAGATATAGGTATGAAGTAAAATATTTAAATTATAAAAATTAAATAAACTAGAGTAACCATTGTGAAATAGATTTGTATCAGCTTTGAAATTCATAACTTTCCCAATTTTTTTGGTGTAAAACGTTTCCATGAATAGTCTTTTCTTATAATTCTCAGAATGGCATAAAATCACAATGTCATTAAAGTTAGTACTGTGGTCACTATTATTAGAATGGATAGCAAGTGCACGCCTTTGCTTATTCAGTCTGCAGTTACCTTTATGTAAAGCAACTAGTAATAGTATTGAAATCATAATCCACAATCTTTAAATTTTTAGCGTTCTTAAATTCGTTCTTAATTTTGAAACTAATTTCAGGAATTTAAGACAGTTTTTTATAAATAATGTCAGAATTTTTGTATGTGTTATCTGCAATGTTAACATGTGTATCAAAAATTGATTTATTTACAAAATGTTGGGAAAAGATGTTTAATTAAAATATTAATTAATTTCTGCAATTTCTGTTTTAAGAAAAATGGATGAACAATTTTTTTAATTCTAGATTTTAAACCTAAAACTAAATTACGTTTAATATCTGCCTGAAGTGATAGGTTTTATATACCAGTCTATAACAATTTTGTTGCAATGATTTTGTATCACACTAGTATCTAAGAAAGGAACTCTATTATTTTGTTCTATTTCCACTGTAAATTTAAGATTACTGTTGTAGGCATTAAATATGACTATAATACCATCAATGTTATCAACAGGACCTGCATAAATAAAACTTACCATTAACAATAAAATAACTGCCTTCAAATACAAACTGAATTAATTTTACAAAGCCTTTTAAACTAATGTTATTATTAAATTTAATAGAACTCCAAACATTTTGTGATTAATTTTAAAACAAGATCTAAAGGAATATTAGTAAATAACGAAATTGCATCTAAGGAAAAAAGCACATGATTGTTTGGTAACTGAAAGTCATTAAAGTTATTTGCAAAAGTTATCGAATCTTTTATATTAAAGGAAATTTTTAAAATGTCAAATAACCATTTTGTAAGTTCATAAGTTGGAGATCTAATGGATTCTACTATCAGTCTTAGAGGGACGTCAGGTTTGTGTATCTTGGGAAGGTCATATAACTTTGGTGGAATACTATTATATTTACATAATTTTCTTTCAAGTTCTTGACTAATGTTGCCTTTTATTTTCATTTCGCTAATAATTTTATTATTGTTTGCCTGTAACGCTGTAGTAGGATCGCGGAGTAATGTTAAATTAGTATTTTTGTCTTTTAACATAATCTCAACTTTTAAATTATATTCTTCCTTGTTCATAACCACGGTAATATTTCCTTTGTCAGTTTTCAGAATAAGGATATCATCATTTCTCTTTAGGAACTTCTTTATTAATATGAGTGATTTCTGATAGAGATCAAGTTTATGTGTGGATAATTTCAAAAAATTTATCAAAATATTTATAATTTGTGCTCTGTAATTATCTTTAACCCATTATCTGCCAAAACTTTTTAAACCTATTTTTCTCTTAATTATTAAAATTTATAAGTTTGGGTAAAGGATATTAAAGGATTAAAACAAAT